>NJDD01005734.1:0-127418 GCA_002245505.1 Calephelis nemesis
TTGCCCGGACCGGAAACAGAACCCAAGATCTCAAGAAGTAATTCCGAAGACGGACTGTTAGACCTCAGAGACGATACGTATATTTCTAAAATTTCAAAAAAAACTGTTAGAGGTTTCCATAACTTGCTATACAGTTTAATTAACAGGATTTGCCGAAGTGCAGATAAAACTGTAAACACAATAACGTATTCCTACTATTTATCTGAGGTGAAATTAGAAAAGAGAAAGTGTATGTTCAGTTTTGACGACAAAATTGCTGAATTGATTTTAATATTTACAAAAATATAGATGAAACTTTGGATAGCGACATACTACATTTTATCTTAAAATTTTAACGAGCAGTGTTGGAGAGCTAAATATCAAATTAGTAGACTACGCGGGCGAAGCCGCGGGTAACAGCTAGTTAGTTATATAATATTCCACATATTGGTCCTGGGGGCTGATTATGTATCTCAGTTGTCAATTGAAAAATGTAAAAGTGTACTTCAAATAATGACGTCATTTGTTTTTGCTATCTCAACAGTATTTCTGTTGGTCACTGGAGATAGCAAATATAAAATACATTTGACAACTATTTGATGTACACTTTTCCATTTTGAGTTGGCAACTGAGATACATAATCAGCTCCCTGGTCTGCTGAGTAAAATAGACCACTGACAATCTGCTAGATATCGCGTTTAAAATATAGGACATTACCGACAAGACCACTTGTGGTAGAGTGCAATGCAGGAGTATTCAACCCCTTACGTATTTTACGAAGCATAATAGGTTTTTTCACCTGTAACATCCGTGTTGGTCCGGGCTTCTTTGTAGAATAGACCATCTGCCTTCCTGTGCCAGGCAGCTCGTAAAAGGCGAGCATAGGCTTTCCGTCACTAACACCGTGATATCTGACTAGGTGGTAGAGTTTCGCAGCGACTGACCCGGATTGGTACCACCGCCTTACCTATTCCTGCCGCCATAACGTCATGACGTGTTCCGGTTCGGAGGGGAAGGTAGCCGGTTGGCTTCCTTTTGCTCGAGGCCTGACATCCCGGCCTCTGGCTGGCAACGCACCTTTACCACCTTTGGTGTCTCTAGGCGGCGGGAATTTCTTAAAATTAGGAAATCCGTCTGCTTGTTTGCCTTCCAATGTTATAAAAAAACATCTATGGTATCTGTAGGCCACGGTTGTCTCTTACCATCAGGAGAGACGTGTGTTTGTTCGCTGCCTAGAGGTCAGCGATATGAGGAAAATATAATAGAATCGTTTTTAGACCAAACAAGTACATTTCTTAAAATCTTATTTAATTTGTAGGTTTCTGAAATGTTCGCCCATGATCTAGATGTATTAAGTAAGTACATATGTCTTTTATAGGCATTAAGCAACTGATATGTTTGCTTAGTTGCACGTTTATAAAAATTTTGAAGACAACTTCATTATACGTAGGTCACATTATAAGTTTAGCGTAATTAAAAAAAAACAACATGTTATATCCAAAAGCAATAAACATAATATTGTTTATTGCTTTTCAAAATATACTCTTTTACATTTTAAAATTTTTTTCATGCGATTGAACCATATTTTAAAACAGGAGGACCACTGATCTGAAGGCATGTTTTCTAAGTGCTGATTCAAATACAGAAATCACAGGGTGCTAGGTCGGGGCTATGCGCAGGATGAGTGACGAGATGTACTTTTTCGAAAGCTAAAAATGACTTTGTTTTGTTGACCGTATGTGACGAAGCGTTATCATGGTATAAAGAATGTGGCTTTTGGATCGTCTTTCGCGAACTTTTTCTAACATCCTGGGTAAGCAAATGGTGGAATACTACTCGGCATTAACACTCTTTTGATCTTCAAGTGGAATTGTACAGATGGGTCTCGTAGTCGAGAAAAAAAACGCGATAATTTTTTACCAACGTTTCTCACGTGTCTTACTTTTGTTGACCTGTTCTCATTTTCAAACACCCATTCACAAGATTGCTGTTTTTTTTCGGGTTCAAAACAATAAATCCACGTTTCGTCTTGTGTAACAATGTCATAAACATCATTAGAATGTCCGTGGTCGTACTTCAGTAGCATCTGTGAGCACCACTCCACGCGAGCCCGCTTCTGCTCCGCTGTCGGTTCATGAGGGATCCAACGACAACAAAGTTTCCGAAATTTAAATTCTTCGTGTAAAACTTTCTGAATTTGGCTCATACCAATCCCCAATAGTCCTCGAATTGTCTAATAGGTAATCCGCGGGTTTTCTTCAATTAACGGCTTAACAGTCGCCACATTATTATCGTTGACGGCAGTTTACAAAATTCGTCATGTAAAGAAACTAGACTTCTCACAAATACAGCAAACTATCACCTCACGGTGCTCAAACAAGGTTCTTCTCTCCCAAAAGCATTTTGAAGATGAGCGGCACAGTCTTGAGTAGAAAGCGAATTTTTAAAATAATAAAAAATCATCGCTCTAAAATCTTTTCGACTTAATTCCATTTTCGTTGCGTACGTAGAACTTTAATGTGTAATAAAAAACAATTGACAAATTATTTCCCGCCAATTGTTCTTTTTTATTACTAATAACGTTGCAACGTTTTAAAAGTATAGCATTCGAAATGCATAAACCTAGTTCCGATTAGCTAGAAGTGCAAAACTTTTAGTGTGTCCCATATTGTATTACACTTATAGGTGCTGCTGTGCTGGTTCGGTTCAATAAAAAATGCTGACTAACTTCATAAGCTTAATTAAGTATTTAATACTCAAATACTTTTAATAAAAATAACATTTTTCTAAAATAAACTTTGCACTTTCATCAAAAAAATAATTTGATTAATATTGAAAATATACAATTTCTTCTCGTGTCCAACAATGATAATAGGTATAATATTTCTTCGATTAGAAAATTATAACAAGCTTCAATTAGGTAAGTCCGTAACAGAAGTGAGAGGCGTCCATCTAGAAAAATAATTCCTGATAGGGTTATGATTCATTAGAAGTTTCGAGAACAAAATGAAGTGGAAGTTTTTAATAAGAGTTTCCAACAAACACCAGTTAATCAATTGAGCTAATAAATGTCAGTGTTTTGTAAAATACCGAAATGTCAAAAACAATAAACGTAGCGTTCATTTTTAATTATTGTTCAAAGAGACAGATAAAAATTTGATTCTGAAATAATTTAAGTGAAAAACATTAAATTTAAAAAATATAATCACACCGTTGAAAACTAAAACTCAGGATTCAATATTTTTGCTATGAACAAAAATTAGGAAAGTTACAAATAACTACAGGAATTGTATACCCACATAGCATAAAGCTGCCATAAAATACATATATGTATTTAGGTACAGAAGTCAATCTCATAATACAAGAACCTCACGTTAGACAACTACACTCGACGTTCCTGCTAGGGTTGTCATCTTTGGCTTGCTTGACAAAAATATTTAAGCATAGACGCTAATGTATTCTAACATATTGTTATGTGCAAAAATGTGACACTTCATGATATTTATTTCATATGTTTATTACATTTTTCTTAAAACTCAAACTATCGCTCTTTCCGATCCTTGCAAGTCAGAAGTACAAACGGTAAAACCAACTTTCCAGCAACCAACATATCTTTATTTGTATTAATTTTTTGTACTTATTCGTGTTCAAGTTTTTTTTGCAAAAAACCGTTAAGAGTATAATTTGTTTTCTCTAACAGTGTGTGAAATACTTAATTAGGTACTTGCAATAGGGACAGGTAGTCTAAAATACGACAATTCACCGTATAACGTTAAATAACCGTCCACTAAAAAAAAACTTTTTTTAACCGTCCACTTATCAGTTACAATAACATTTTTCGATTTTCCATTGTTTCAAATATATCATAATTGCTTGTATCAAGAGGATGATGTGCTGATGACACTTGTTCTCGCATTTGTCATAGGCTACAGTTGTAGTTAACAATACTTTAGTGGGGCCACCTAAACCAGCGTGTTTGTAAGAAAAGAGTTATGAATCTTACAGAAATTATGACGTTTGGTACACGATATTACCTGTATTATGTATATTTGTGTATATTTTTTCATCTGTTTTTACCTTCGACCATATATCCCAATGTATGGTCGATGGTTTTTACATATAAAGTTCACATGAGCGTATCTGAAGCGGTTGTCACTCGCCCTCGCAGTGGTCTACATTGGTTCAAAATATGGTGTAGGTGATCGACGCCTATGACGTGTGCGTTGTTTGAGCGCACTTTTGTAGGAAGATTTTATTTCTGTACCTGTCTTTATTTTGTGTACTCTGCGTCGGCAATTGGTATAATTTCGGCCTAAATAATGCGTCCTCAGCACGATAATGATCCATAAACATTGTTATAGACATAGGCAACGTGACTTCTTTACTATTAGGAATTACGTCTGGTTATCATAACATCATATGAAAACCCGAACAGCAATATTAACAACTTCAAAGAAGAAATAAAAATATTATAATCGTATCTCAATGGGAATTTATATATGTCATAACATTTAGCAAACAGAAGCCTTTAAAAAGGCTCAGTGTGTACAGTACAACAAACGACCCGTGCACAAGTGTGGCCATGTGTGAACGGACGTCTGTGCACTGGTGTCTAAAAAAACGAAAGGACCTGTAAACGGTCCCATAATTCGATTTACACGCCCATTGGCTTGTTTCCACGATTGTACTTGCCTAATACACCAATTAGTAAATAACCCTTTCTGTATGATCGTTTGTTTATATGAATATGTGCGTTTGAGTGTTCTGCACTTACACAATGTTTGGCGACAAAGGTTTCTCGTGCGATTTAACTTTTAAGGTTTTTATGTTGTTTTGTAAAATTAATCTTTGGGAACCAGTAGCTAAATCGTCTTAATGTTTTTGCGAGTTTTTCGATTGGAGCTGATCTGTAGGGTTACTCTCGAAACACGATTTCATGGAAATTGGAAATTGGCACCGGATTGTCGTTTAAGGCTCTCTTGAACATAGTCATAGTGAACTATTAACATTTAGTTAATAATAAACAATAAATTACTTTATTGAATTCATTGCTTTTTTTTGATAAAAACAGAATGAAACTATATCCAATTTTTGTTTAATGACATAATATGTTAAAGAGTAGATTGGCATATTCGATTCCAATTTCCAAATTGAATGAAATCGAGATTCAAGAGTAACTCTACTGTGTTTTCGATTAATGACAAGAAAAAGTGGGTGCCTGATGTAAATGTTCAAACAAATAAAACATGTGGAGAATGTCGAGAGTGACTTCTTCAAAAAAAATTAGAAATAATAATATGTAACTTGTTGTAACATCGTCACCATCGCATCGTGACAGGTTAAGAAACAAACGAACAAACACATTTGTAGTATTATGAGTATAAATGAATTTAATGAAATGAGATTAAACATAATTCCATAAAATTCTACCGTTATGTTGTTTCCGTATTAAAATTTTGTTAAAATTAAACAATAAATTAGATTTTGTCACATTCAAATAATGTTTAAAATAATTAGTACTTAAAACAAATTAGCATGCGTGTATTGTTTTGCTTTATAATTATGGCTCATGTTTTAAAGAAACAGATGTTACCTCATAGTTATCTAGAAATAAAAGTAAATATCATTAATAATTTTTCATGTTTTTTTACATTGAAACTTCTATCCCCAAGCATGTTCGTCTTCCAAATATCTTTTTCTTTCTTTAGCTTTTGGCATTCGCGTCAGCATTTTGCCCTTAGTCACGTAGAAATTTGCATCAAATTTATCAAAATTGGGTTTCAATAATTACAATTAGTCATAAGTCGTCAATAAGTCACGTGAGATTTGGCGGCAACGAGGAAATACACGATACGCTAATTTCTTCATGATATTTCATTTGTGCACTTGCCACTTGCCAAAATGTCACTAAAATTAACTAATTTCACTCAACAAAAACACGAAATTCAATCATTATGAAAAAAACTTCGACCATCTTTTCTTTCGATGGCGCCAAAACTTCTGTTGTTCCAAATACTCTGAGACCATGTACCTATATCCTTTCTTACATAATTTTGCTTTTATACATTTTTTAAACTTATTTAAAGGTATATCAATGGCAGCTTATTGTAGAAACGAATACATTGACCCAAAAAGGATTTACTAATTTTATGGAGGCGAGTTTTGTATACGGCTATATTATTGTTATCCCTCGTATTTACATAGTGAATGTCACATTTTTTGTAAACATACATATATGTTTTTAATATAAATTACATGCTTATAAATATATTGAGATCTGAAGGTTAGAATATTTATTTCTTTGAATTTTTCTTGGGGAAATTCCTTACATTAAGATTATAAATAGCTCTAATAGCTCTTTTTTGTAGTTAAAAATCAAATATAGTTCTTATATCTGCAGAATTTCCCCAAAGAAGTATCCCATAAGACATTAAACTATGAAAATAGCTAAAATATACTATTCGGACCGTTTCAACATCAGTTAATGTTCTTATTTTTTTAACTGCAAATGCTGCTGAACTAAGCCTATTTGCCAGTTTCTCAATATAAGGGCCCCATTGTAATTTATTATCAATTATGATGCCTAAAACGACAGTGGATTCAACCAGATCCAGATTAGATCCATTTAGTTGTACATTGGTATCTACTAGCCTAACACTAGTTTCACCGCCTAACCTATTCCTACCGTTATAAAAACTCTGCCATGCTTCGATTTAGAGGGTGAGGTAGCCTTTAGACTTGCACAATAGGCCTAACATCCCGGTCGTAGTAAAATCTACATTTTCTATAAGGCACGGTTCTCTTACTATCAGGAGATTTGCTTATTAGCAAACCTATCATATAAAAAATGCCCCGCGGTGAGTTGGTGAAGTTAGGCGTGGTCGTTAACCGATCGACCAATGAGGTGGTCAAGGCGGTTAAACATTTGTAATCAGTCTCTACAAAATTAATGTTACGGTTTTCATCGTTATCAGAAACACACAAACTACTACGTGTAAAGAATGCATGAGCACACCATTGGTTAAGACCCAATTGCAATATATGTCATATGTTACAATAAATATAACTCAGGAATCTCGAAGCCGCCCTTGTGTGATAAGCGTATACGGCGAACTTAAAAACACCAGTTAAATGTAAGTCTACTATTTCATAATATGTAGTTTTCTGAGCCTAAATGCAAAATGACTTGCTTAAAGGAAGGGAGAATTTATACTTATGACATATATTAGTGGTGCGGCTTTTGTAGAGCACAGTCTGTATAAAAGTCTGTTGTTGTTTCAAAATTAGCTAAAATAATACAAACTCAAGAGTATGTGAAGATTCGATAGACAGAGGCACAACCAGGGCACCCACGACTTACCGAAGACACTAGATCCCACATGTGATAGGTGGCAAGCATATCGCCAACTGAGTACATACTCGTATCAAATCCCGAACAAAGTTATTTTTGTTAGAAAATTTAAAATATAAATTTTCAATTTTTTTCTGTCCGACCCGAGGATCCAACCCTGGATTTCTAGAAGTCAATTCCGACGCCGGACCGCTAGACCACAGAGGCGGTTGTTCAAATTAAAACTAATTTGTCACGTCGACTGTACGGCTCTGCAACCCGCAGTAAAATACAACATATTAAGACCGAGCAAAACCGCGAGTATTGCCTAGTATTTAATAATTAGATCAATAACGAATGACATACAAAACAATATCGATCATCAACACCCTCTATTTGCGCGTTCCATTTTGCACGACTCTGCTTTACAAGATGGGTCTTTAAAAAATAAAAAAAATGCGCTCTCTAAGCTTATTGAAAAGTATTCTCGCCCTACGTTCACGGCGTCTGAGCAAATATAAGATAATTTTCGCGCTTCACATCACTCGGTATTTAGGGGGCACCTTTCATACTTTTTACCGTCCCGTTTGACGGTAGGTGCACGTTGTGATGTCATTTATTTTTTTATTCAAACTTCAGAATTAGCGATGATATGTGAGCGCTTAGCTAGTTTACAGTCGTATAATATCAAAGTTTCACATACAGATTCACATCTTGCACTTATCTTGCTGTGATGGAAGGGATTCCCTTAGTCGAGGCTTTCACATTGGTATTTAAACCAACTGATCAAGAGCATCTAGGTATACGGTTTCGCTTTTAAATTTTTATATTACAGAGAGACAAATAAGCAGACGATTTTCCCAAAGGTAATAAATACCTACACTTTGCCTATAAACATTCAATACGTTAAAGGTGCGTTGCCAATGTGTGATGCTCCATAGTTCCTGTTGTAATGGATACATTTTCAGCTTTTGTAAAAGGTAAATTGTTAGACAGATCCTACTCTGTATAGTATGGTTATAAAATAATTATTTTACCAAGCACGATAACTTGACCATAAACAAACATATGTATATATTGTTTACATAATTTACTTTGTAGTAATTTACATATTATTTCATTAAGAAAAAGACAAGACTGTTGTCTTTCGTTGCGTTTCCGATACGACTATGCAGCAAGATTTTTTTATCACCATCCAAATTTTTTCTAGGCATAAATAAGTCCATTTATGAAAAATAAATAGGTACGCGCGCACTGCCCATAAACTAGACGACTTTGCGATGTCATATCTTGATATTTTAGTATTGAGGGATACTAAAAGAAAAAACACGTATTTAATTATTTTCACTTAAGATCAACATATTAAAATTTGGATGGTGATTAAAAAGTCAGGGTGTAGTTCGGTAGTTTCATACTAATGTCAACGCGCAGTATCTGTACCTAGGTGTTTGCCGTTACCGTTGTGCTATTTGGGAGCTTAAACTTCGATGACAATTGACTGGAGCTCAGTTAACTATATACCACAATTGCACTTAGTGTCTGTACCAGTGTGTCACCATCCATAAATGCGTCTGCTTATTTCCTTCCAAGAGAAAAAAGCATAAAACTCAACAAAGCTATTATTTAGATGTATAAAAGATTTAAATCCAAATATTTCAAAAAGACAATGGCCCTCGTATTCTGCTATCACTATACAATTCTCGCTTAGTTCGCACAAAATCATAGCGATCGGAATAAAAAAGCAGTGCATTACAGTATTGTCGGGAGAAGGGCGGCCGACAATGGGCGACCTGCTGGGCGCCGGGTACGCGGAGTCGGCACTTTGCGAGTCAATATTTTGGGTGACTTTTCTCAGATGTTTTGAAGCGCTGCTACCTAAGCGAACAACTGCCACCTCGCCGGCTCAATCCACCTGATCGCACTTACTTGATTAACTCTTTGTTTTACTACCAACATTTTTGTTTTTGATTGGTTTTTATAGCACTTGTAGGCAAGCAAGGCAAGCAATGGTGCGTTTCCGGCTATCCCACCTTTCATGTAGAAACGAAACTGTGACGAGCACTAACGCGACTCTGCACGAAAAGGTGGTAGCAAATTGAGAGAGTCACCACAAATATTTAATTTTTTAATACTAATTATAAACGCTAAATTTGAATTAGGATTATACCTGAAAGGTTATCAAAAATGTAAAAATATTAGGTACAGCTTCCAAAAACATAGATACTCGTAGATCACTCTAATAGTGTTTATGTGAATGTGTGTATGTATGTAAGTTTGTTTCGATTTCGTATTGAAACTGCTGAGTCGATTGTCGCCGAATGCCATATCTTACGATGGTTGCAGAATTGTCTAGCTTCCTTCACATTCTCTTGACACCACCTCGGACAAAACCCAAGCGATTTATCAACCTAGGTATCTCTGGGTACGGCTATCGACGTTCGCATCAAATATAGATATCTGTTTTGTCAATCTTTCATCTGTCATTTTTTCCGCATGACCAAACCAACCGAACTGAGAACTTTTTTTTCAATTCCACTCTTTCTCAGATAGATGATGCGAATGCGGTAATTGCATTGTTATATATACTAATTATAATTGATACTGTAGTATTTGGTGATACATACTGACGATGTATTGTAGGAAAGGGTTCTTAAAATAGTGTGTACTGTAGTGTGTACTGTATTGTATATTTAAATACAATACACTATTTTAAGTATATTAGACATTTTAAATTTATATTTAAAATGTAATCAAAAGTATAAACTGTATTAATGTAAGTGTTAATTATTATTATAATAATTAAATCTGACGTGATCGAGATGGTTCTTAGCTACATAGTGAAATGAAAAAATAATATTTGAATATGTGTATTAGAAGTTGTTGCACAAAACATTTATTTATACCAATATATTCTACCACATTGTGGTGTGCAGATATTTTTAATTTTAAACAAATCATTATTTAGATTTTTAACATATGATTTAATTTTTAAATAAAATTTTGAAATATGATTTGATAAGTAGGTGATGTATGGGGATATGTCCAAGCGTTCAAGGTCCTCAGCTCATTTGTAAGCACTTGTAAGAATCGGAAAGGATATTAGGTGCATTATGAGTATTTATTTTACTGTTGAACATACGTGAGACCTAACAATTTAAACAGTAATGACTGCTAGTAGGTACAACTGAACTAGTCTGGTTATGGAACTCGAAGTTAGGGGACGTAACCATGTAATGCCTACTGGTAAACCAATCGAATTTGGACCTTAGCTAGCTCTGTTTATATTTTCTGGATACAAGGACTTGATGACATGAACCTGATGATTAAACTGGGAGGTGGCTAATGGATCAAAGCTTAAAAGTTACAATATTCTATTTCGTAATCTTTGCAGTTCATCTAAAGTAGGTCCAAACTTTAATATGACATGATTGAGACGGTTCTTATCTATCATTTATGGAGATCTTTTCAGGCGTTAAAGGTCATCAGCTCACTAGTAAGCTTCGGAAAGGTAATAAGACGCATAATAGATATTTATTTTACTAATACCAGTGAGCTGGTCTGATGATGAGTCTGATAATAAATCCATCCAGTTAGGACTCATTCGATTCGCCTTTACTATATCTGTTCATTTAACGTATTTTTAGTTTTGCACCTTCCCTGTGTTTGGGTCAAATTTCTGTAAATTTTAAAGAAATAAAAAATTTCGCCTCAGACAGGACTTGAACCCGTAACCTTTCGTCTCAAGCCGACGAATGCTCTAATCATTTGGGCTACTGACGATTCAAGTCCCATGGCAAATTTCCGCGTTAACGGGTAAAAAAGGAAATAAAAATATATCTGTTCATATTTTCTGATGACGAGGACTTGATAAATGAAATGAGCGATGGCTGACGGATCATCGTTTAAAACTTGCGATGTTAGGTATGTTACGTAATCTTTACTGTTCTTTTAAAGTACATCCAAAAAGAGAAGCGTTGCAAGTTTGACTCGTTTGTATGTGTATGTGTGTTTGTCTTTGGCATCGTAGCTCCTAAACAATTAAAATACGTTGTTTCGTAATCGTAAAACAATGGGTGTTATAAGTTTTACGTGTCTGTGTGTCTCTCTGCGCAATTGTAATTTTTGAACGGATAGATCGATTTCGAAGTGGGTTTTCTGTTTGAAAACTGATGTGATAAGGATGATTCTTGGCTTTACTACATATGGGTTTTGTAAAAGGTTCTTAAAAAATGTTTTATTTCAAGATTGTTTATTTTTTACTCATGAACGATTTTTGAGTCAAGATAAGTTTTATGAATAAGTAAATCTAAAAATGTTCTCCATTAACGCTAACGCAGGCAAAATATTATAAAAGCAATACAATAGAATAAAAGTAAAGACTGAAACCACAATGGAACGGCCGTCTTCATATAATTGGAATAATGGAAGCCGCGGTCCGCCTAACCAACGCCTCCAGAAAAAATCTCCCGCCCAACTTCAGATGACATCGTCTCAACACTTAATTCGAGAGATTCCCACGACTCGATTTAAATTTAATTGTCGATTTACTATTGTGTGCAATCAAAGAAATGGGTCAATACGTAAAGCTCATAAATTCCATTGTTTGATTGAGACGTATAGGCAGTTTGTCGATACGGCGTAGCATTGTGCCGCGACGGGGCGCCGCTACCGGGCTACCCCACGGCAGCAGGCACCAACTCTAAGGTGGTTTCCTTACAATTGCGTATTCGAAATCATTTGAGAGTGAAATGATATGCAATCTTTATTAGGTGCTTTCTCATGGGCATTTGGTAATAATTGATTAATTAAATTATATCGGCTTCTGTGTTGATATCATCATTAGTAGGAACGGGCAATTAATCAGTTGAATCAGCGGTATTTAATTATCTATTTTAATTCGCATTTGATTAGTGAATTATATACGTTGTTAGATCGACGGCGCTGTCTGTCCGAGTACGGTAATGTAGTTTCGTGTTAAATTTGTGTAAAGAACAAATGAACGACTAAATGATAATAATTGTATGTTATAAAAGAGTTTTAATGATAAGAATCCATACTAATATTATAAATGTAAAATTCAGCCAGTCTATCTGTCTATTACGCTTTCATTGCTCATCTCCATTAAAAAACCCAAATACAAACACGCAAAAAAAATCAACACGCAAAGTTATATGATGAGGGATGAAAATTTACATAAAAATCTGTTCTACGCAGCGGAAGTCACGGGTCAACAACTAGTATTGATATATAAACGTAAACCAGTTTTTGATGAGACATTGGCCTTTGTCATTCTGGAGCTACAATTATTGTAGATCAAATTTTAGAGAACAGCTTGTTTACTTTAACTAAACATAAAAATACATTCAATACATAAAAATACAAAATAACAGAGATTTTTCTAAAACCAAGAAATCATTGTTTGTTTAACCACAGTCCAAAAATGCGACTCAACCGAGTCTAACCGGGATTTCACTATTTTTGGGATTTTATTCCAATTACTGAAATAATATTTGTATCACAATTAGTTCGTTTAATATTTAATTTATTTTAGAACTAGCGTACATATCTTTGTAAATTACGAAATAGTACGATATGTTAAAATTACAAGTTAGAAAAATAAACGTAAGCGTCAGTTTCAAATTGTATGTATTTGTCTATGACTATATCCCATCGTTTCCAGTTGGCGGCAGTCGACGATTTTCCGCTAGATGTGCGGGTGTTGCCAGAATAATAAAAGCTCGACAAAAATAATGCACGGGTGGGCTGGCGGAAAATTGATTATTGATTTGTTTTATATTATTTTATGACATGGATAAGGGCAGTTCCGACTGTGAGCTCGAGTTGACATCGTCAGCGTAGCGAAACCATTATGACGGGACTTGGGACGATTTCATCATACGTTTGTGAAAAATATTAATATCACAAGCAATCGACACGATCGTCTATTATAAAGTTTAACACACTTCAGGGTTAAGTACTCAACTTAACTTTTTCCATTTTTTTTCCAAATATCCTAGGTATTATTTGTCAAATACCTAACTTTTTCTCAAAGTAGGAAGTTTCCAGTATTTGAAATAATCACATTTATTCATGTGAACCCAGTTAAAATTATATTGTTTAAATTAATTTTAATTAATATATTACAATAAGCAAGTAAAAAGATTCTCTTTTTATTTAAAATAGAGTGACTAAACCTAATCCTCCCCTTCCTAACTGTAAAAATGTAACTTTACAAACGACTAAAGACGCGTTCGTAAAGTTACATTTTTACAGTTACGAAATACTAATAATAGCAATTTATAAATTATTACTTATAAGTAATGGTAATTAGAAAAAAAATGTGCATAATTACAAAGAAAAAGGCAAACCTGTTGAGTGTCTTCTGTTGGGTATTCTCAGTGAGAGGTTACGTTCCGATCTGATCATAAGTTTTATATACCTATCTACCTAGATTCGTAACAAGTAGCTTTTTGATCGCCTCGTTGGTCGAGGGGTTAGCGTACACGCCTTACGCCAACGACCAACCACGCGTCTCGCGTTCGATTTCCGACGGGGCCGACATTTATGTGTGAGGAGCATGTAACTGTCTGTATTTCCGGGTCGGGTGTTTATTAAATTTGTATCAGTATCTATATAATTATATGTGTTAGTATTGTTGGCTAACATTCATAATACAAACGTATAATTTGCTTACTTTGGGGTGGGATTTAATGTTTTTTGTTCTGCTAAACATACACGAAGTTTAAAATTGATGCTGTATGTACCCATAATTGGCTTAATGTCATACAAATATTTACCAATAAACTAGAGAATTTTTATTAATTTGCCTAGTTTTTTGTAACTAAAATTAATTACAATATATGTATAAAATAACGTTATAATAATTATCCCAAAATTAAAATTTCATAAACCCATACAAAACCTATACCTATGTAATGTAATGTCGAAGACGAACGAAGCGCTAATTTCTTTGCGCTAAGTGTAAAGTAATGTTCTAGCTATATGTAACTCATTGCGTTCTTTATTGATTAACTCAAGAGTGTTAATTATTCTCTCCTTTTTTCAATGTTGAAACCAATTTCTAAAACGCATTTGATTAAAACATCACAATAATATAGTGAAAACAGCCGTAGGGTCAATACAATTAAAAACCTACATCTTTGAGAGCCAACGAAATGGCAAAAGTCAATTGTGTTTATTTCGTGAACCGCTCTCATTCGTCAATAATAATGATTTTATTTTAATGACAATAATCGCCGCCATTATTATTAATAAAATAGTATAATAGTGTATTATGAAGCTCTGTGCAGGGATGAACGCCCGAGTGGATAAGAATGACAACTTCAACGGTATTTTACTTTGAGCTCGTTATGTTTTGTTCAAATATTCGTTACTTGTGTTTCATTCAAAAAAGAATACGGCCTGACGCGTGCGACAATTTTTCGTGGGGATAAAAGGTGTTGCGAAAATACCATTAATATTATGAATATCAAACTGTGCAGGTATGTTGAAACAAAACAAAACGGTTGAACCGATTTTAATGAGTTTTATTATAAAAAAATTAAGATTTCAGAGAAGCAAATCTAAATGGATTGGTTTGAGAGAGTTTTAAATAACTTTATCACGCGGGCGAATCTGCAGGTAACGTTCATTACTTTGTAATAGACACGTTTGCAGCACGTGTTTTGCAGACGTGAATGCAAATGGGCTAGTGGGCTACCTGTAATTGGTGAGTGATTGTCGCCGTACACAGACTTTATGAACACCAGAAGTATCACAGATGCGTCGCCAGCCTTCCAAAAATGAGTACGCGATCGATAACGTTCTAAAAGTTTCTATAAAACTAACATTGGAATTAGTCGGGTTCAGCAGTAACTCTACTGGGATATCATCAGTTGCCACCTTACTTATTTCTGGCGTTTTGGTGTAAGAAACGGTCATACATTCTTTGGAGTCCTCCTATCAATAAATTTCCAATCAACCGTCAATCAAGTTAAGGGATTATTAAACCAAATTTTTCGTATTTTTAAAATTAAAAAATAGCACCCGACAAAACCTACGACAAACAAATCACTAATTAATTTTTTTCGCTTTATTGGTGTCTGCATGTGCAATAGGTACTTCAAAGTATATTACGTTATGAGATTTATACACGGTACCGCTTACCGGCGCGTCAGGCGGAGGCGAAAATCAGGATTTGTGTGGCGCTGCTCCACGCGGTAACGCGCTTTACGCGCCTGCCTGTCCGCGAAGATGTTTTAATGCGGTTTTAACCAGTTTGATCACTGATAGTGGCAAAAATGGACACTGAAGTTGGCAGCAATATAGCGTTTATGTTGGCGTAGAAAAAAAAATCGGTTCATCTATTTCTACTAATCAGAACTCTTAATATGACAGTTATGGTATTCTATGAAAGTCCTGTCGGAAGCGCGGACGCGTGGCGCGCGTGGTTGAGTGAACTCCACTCGACCGCGCGGTCGAGCGGTGTACGTTTGTTTTGTATGAACGGATTTATAAGAGGCCAATGCATCTTTAGATGTGTCCGGTGCCGTATGTTAATCGCCACTGTCCGGGTTCCGGAGTAGGAGAGCGTTACCGGCCACATTAGGTATATCAAACAAACTAAAATCAAAACTTCCAGCTCTATAACTTATAATTACAGACAACTGACACCCCATAATCACCGAATTAAATCTCGCATGAAAAAAGTGTCATAAATATTCAGTACATCGCAGATTTCGATACCGCTGTTATTACATTTCATACCCTCCCTTGAACAACAAAAACCCGTCGAGGACATCGTTTAAGCACAAAGCGCCGAAGACCGCCGCATAAAATTATAATAAATATCTAAAGACAGAGACAGAATAGTGATTCTAGTTAGGGAAGAGAGATAGAGCATCGGTCATCCCCAGTGTTGCCACATTCGTAAATTTCGTAGGTGACAATGCAATGACATGTCATTTGGACTGCATGGGGCATTTGTGTTGTGGGGTAATGCTCGATAATAAGTCATAACTCATATTAACTTGAGGGTTATCGTAATGACTGTGAATTTTGATTTAGATCGACAGTCGACACCTATTATTATGGTGACGGTTCGGAGCTGTCTGTTGGGGTGAGTGCCTTCGAAATTATTGGAAAATCACTTTAAATTTAACAATTATGCCGTAATGGCAAGAGCGCAAGCAATTTATAGTTGTCATTTTTTTAAACAATTTTTGAATGAATGAAAACACGAATATACAGCAAGATTTTTTTATCACCATCCAAATTTTTTCTAGGCATAAAGTATCTATAAATAAGTCCATATATGAAAAAAAAATAGGTATCTAGCAGGTAGCTATCTAGCTTGTCAGAGCACTCAGCGCGTAAGTACGGTACTTTATAGACGACTTTGCGATGTCATATCTTAATATTTTAGTATTGAGGGATACTAAAAGAAAAAACACGTATTTAATTATTTTCACTTAAGATCAACATATTAAAATTTGGATGGTGATTAAAAAATCAGGGTGTATTTTTTCTAATAAAAATTGTATTCTATCTTTAAGTTCAAAATGTATTGTAATTCAGCAAATTATTAAGATGTCAATCGCAGTCTTACGTGGTCTCTAATTACGAAGGTACCCTGGTCGAACTCAAGTTTATGTATTTTGACTCACCGAGTGCTTTTTAAGTACGAAAAGGGTTTTGGCGCCATCAACAGAAAATAGGTATGGTCGCAGTTTCTTCGTAATTATTGAATTCCGTGTATGTATATAATATGGAGTTAAGTTAGTCAATTTTGTTCAGTTAAACTGCATAAGTAAAGTGTTTATGAATAAACAAGGGATTCGTGTATTTGCTCGTTACCGCCAAATACTGACATGGCTTTCTATGACAACTTACGACTAATTTTTAATAATCTAAGTCCGTTTTTTAAATAAGCCAGTTCCTAAATCTAAAAAAAGTATCTACAGCAAGACACTACGGAAATTTTTGGAAACAAATTTAAAGTTGTGATTTGTTCTTATTTTTTTAATGTATGGCTATAAAAAGTGTCAAGTACATATTGATGATATTAATAAATTGTATCCCATAAGTGCGTTGTCTGTTTTTGTTTGTGCAAACTAGATATGTATTAGATATTACAAAACATTTGAACTTTAAAAATAGTAACAAAAATTGTTGCCAATATATTCGTAACTCAAGTAAAAATATTGTTGTTTGTGTTTGACAATAAAAGTAAACACAATCACAATAGTTTAGCCAAACATAATCCAACCCAATTAAACAGAATGTGCGGAATGCTAATCCAGATCGGTAATGGATGGCCGCTGGCCGCTTGTCCAGTAACGATACATAAATGGCTGCGATTCGCATATTAGCCACGACATGCAATCAATATTGGATATATCTCGCTTTGATACGCGCTTTGGTGAATGCCACAAAGCGGTTTAATCATCTTTTGTTTAAATACAAACATAGAGTTTAGAAGTCTGGACGATTTGGAATTTATTATCTTACATATTTCTTGTTACATGTACCTAATAAAATAAACAAATTCTCATTGTTTCTAAAGTGTTACAACGAATCGCAGTGACACGCGCACCTATCGCAGCGACATTTATTGTCACGAGAAGAAACAGTTTTTTTATCAACTTATATAAAACGTTGATAATAGTATAAAATTAAAACGTTCCAATAACAAAATATTTCTGTAATGTGGTCAAAAGCTATCTATAACATGTCAGCTTTCAAACGAAAATTCCACATCGAAATCGATCATTTACCTACTTCACGAGTTATAACGCAACGGACAGACACATACAGCTACACTTCTAATATATAACACCGCTAGTTTGTGACGGGGTCTTAAAATAAGTATCACAAACATAAAAGCCGAAATGTTTATTCTTATGTTAAAATTTGAACTCGAAAATAGAAAACCTACCTACTTTGTCATTTAAAATGTTTAATTGAAGATATTTCACCTTTTTTAGACAAAAATGTATAAGTACCATGTACAAAACTATTCTATCGTTTCTGTGGACGAACTGTCAGGCGAAAGTTATACGTTTTTTAATATCTTACTTTTCAAAATGTATTCCGACCCGAGACAAATCTCAACAAAATCGTGGATCTCGCATGAGCATCATTTACAAATGAAAATGAACATTTCCAACTTCGTTTCATTTAAGCTTCGGTTGGTTTTTTAATATTTTGCGTCTATTTTGCTTTTGCGGTTAACTTATTAAGTTAACTTTCGTTTTAAATGTAACATCTAATAGAATATAGTCTAGGAAAATAATCTCAGAATAAAATCTTACCAATAGAAACCGGCTTATAGCAAGCTTTCTTGGATCGTCTTTGACATAATATGGCGTCGCGCAAATGAAATCCTTGGATAATGTTATCATCATACAATCTACCTGTGATGTGACTTTTCTGGTTCTACTGTCCTCAGATTGCAATTTACTTTTTTCCTTTACACCCTTACAACAAATATGAACAATAAATATATTAAAAACAGTACTTAATGAACGGGGGGACTCCGATACGTAAGCCGTCGAGTGGATTAAAATTATGCTCGCGTAAAACGCACAGCATATGTCGATATCTGAGTGCTCGGGGGACACACCCCACCGACGGCGAGCATTTTGTTTAAACGTGCTAAACATGTCATTGGAAAATATACGAATTTATTAATGTTTTTTTAGAAAATAAAATTTAACCGATGGCAATACCTAAATTCACAAATAGCGATAAATAACTGAAATACGATAAAAAATGTACGATAGATATATCTATTATATAGTTGGTTCAAAAAATTTTTAAATTTAAGGTTAGATTTTAAATAATTACTTACGGCCAAATTTAATAGCCTGTGTACAGACCAAAAATAACAGTGATTGCCTGGTAACTGATTTAAAGCAATTCTTGAAGATCTCTTATCTTAGATAGTTTATTAATATTGGCCTTTACTGGTACATTCCCGTCGACTACAATCCACTCTAGTCCTAAATTTTTTTTAATTAAAAGTTGAAAATTGGCGGAAATAAGTTAAAATGAAACTATGTGGGCCATAATGCCTACTGCCATAATGATTTTGTCATGTTTCGGTCTGGAGGCCTAACATCCCGACCGCAGGACGGCGATACATCTGGAATATCTATGGTGTCTACAGGCCACGTGTGTCTCTTACCATCTGGAGACTCGAGTGCTTGTTGGCTGACCTAAGAAATATGTCAAATACATAGCTCAAGATGTTTTCTGCAAATAATATCTTTCTTGGTTCACTCTTCCACAGGAACCACTTAAACTTATTTTAATTAGTTGTTTGCTGCCATGATTTTATAGGTGTATTTTCAATGTAAATGTTGGTTTATATAGGCGATAGTCTAGTACATTGACACGCAATTCGCCTGAAATGATATCATGTTAAAAGATGGCAAAGTATGAAGCTAAAAGAAGCGTTTTCAGTCTCCTCGTCTTTCCCCAGAAACTCTACCTACTTTAGCAGTTTTTATAAGTTCAATTAAATAATATGTTGTCAGCACTACATAGCATAAATCAAAGTCAATTTCCACTGCCTGTTCCAATGTAAGTTTACATCTTAAAAACTACGTAAACCGATTTTGATGTAGGTTGTTAATATATAGAGTGTTTTAAGAGGAAGCTTCATCTGTATAATAATATAGAAGTTTATCGACCCTTGAGAAGCTAGAACGGCCTACGAGTAGGTAAGTAATTTTGTTTTTACGAGTATGACATTTACTGTCATAGTAAAGAAACATTTGTTGCCGAAGACGTAGTTTTGGAAAATAACAAAAATTACTAAAGTAAATAAGTTATATTTGCTTAGTAAAATATTTGAAAACTAGGCACATCGGTATGTTGATGAAATTACTTAAGTTTTTTGTAATAAATTCATATTAGGAACCAACTACCTAAATCAATTCATACTTCAGAAATACTTTTTTATTTTATTAAAAAGGAGGCCATGTCTTTCACACTAAATATTTTTTTAATATACTATTACATTTAAATATTATAATTATTGTCAACAAAACTTTATAAGTATAAATATAAGTATTTAACTTTCTTATCATTAGCTAAAAATCTTGCCGCAGTATCATCATTTAAATACAAAAAATAAGTAGATATTTTCTTTTATTTTCCTGGGATTTTATTCGTCATCAGATCGAGAATTGGTGGCCATGGGACAACTTGTAAAAATATTTTTTATTTGAAAGAGCTTCTTTCAAATAAAACATATTTTTACAAACGGTTCACAAATGACATAAAAGTAATATAGGAAAAGACGAATAAACTTTTTTTTGGAAGTCGGTTAAAATAATACATTTCTTGTATTATAAATTTAGAAAAAGTTTGTGTGATATGTAACACTAAGAAATAATTATAAAAATTCTTACACTATCAAAAAAGTTAGATTATCCAAAAGTAAGGAAACAGGACATCATAAAGTTATTGAAAATACTTTAGTATCACTGGAAAATGTATCGGAAACTCGCTTGTTTAGAGGATTAAGTTTTTAACGCATGTTAATGTTTTTTTTTATGTCTATACAACGGTTATTTTTTTCTTTAATCATATATTTAAGTGCAATCGACCTAACACCTCGGTCAGACGACAGTCACGCCCCTACAACATCTATAGTGTCTATAGGTCGCAACTCACAATTATCTCTTAATATAGGAAAGCAGTGTGCTTGCTTGGTATCTTCATCACATATATAAAAGAAAGTAAGTATTTATATGTCCAAGGTCCCGAATTTTTTTTATTAATTTTTATTAAAATTTTGTGCAACACTATTACTCGTAGGTATATCGATATCTTCGAATGAAATAAGAAGTATAGTTAAGCACATTATATTGTGGAGCAAAACGATCATAGACAAAGACCTTTAGTGTAAAATTATAGTTGTAAACTTTAAGATGAATCCCAAAACAATCCGAAAGCTACATGGGATAAGTGAAGGCAAATTAAATTCCCTTAAAGACGCTAATGTTTATCAAAGAAAGCCTAAACGCCTGATTATGACTGTTGCGTAGTAGAGTTTGATCGTTTGATGTTCAGTCAGGCGAGAGGACTCTGAGAATGCCTTGTGAAGGTCCCCCAGAGGGAAACCCGTCTAAGAATCTCAGAACAAGTAAATGTATGGGTATTCAAATACGTTACTTTAAATTATAATAAAAATCACTAAGTTTAGGGTTGGATCTATTCGCGAAATTTCCTAGAAATATTTATTTATTTAAGAAATAAAAAATATAGAAGCACACTCAATTTTTGTATATATTTCACTAGCTGTTCTTTGCGACTTGGCCTTAGTTTTAAAAGTATTAAAATAAATTGAAATACTTACAAATGCCATCTAAAAATAAGATTTTTGTACACGTATAAGCAGTAAATGTAAGTACAGTTGTTTTTATTAAAAATTAACGGCTATTATAGTTTCTAAGTATAAGTTACAGGTGGGCTTGCTGGGGAGTCTGCTCCCCAGCAGAACCAGTATCAATGTGAATTATTTCGTAATCTAGAACAAGTACAGATATAAACCGCATACGGATGTAATACGCGTTGGGTGTACCGCGTTTTATGATATAATTATATATATTATATAGTTGATAACTGATGATATAATTGATCGGTATGTAACATCGTGGCTCTGCTGCAGGGCTTACACAATAAACCGGCTTCGGTTTTATGATGTCGTTTAATACATTGAGTATTTACCTCGACCACACTGGGATTCAAGACTGGATGTGATGGCAATGTGACCATCTTGGAAATACGCTCTTTCAAATCGATACATCGCAAAAAAAGTGAACCAAATAACCTCCTCCTTTTTCTTTACTTACATCACTTTTAAGATATCTCTAAAATTCGTCTGGTTTCTCGAAGTATTAAAAATATGTACTTCGTTCGAGTTCGACTAACTTTATAAAAAAACACTAAGTATAAGGACATTTGCTTATATTTCCTATGCATTTTTGTGTTCTACATCTTAAAGTACGAGGGCCAAACTGAAAGTTTTTAGAACTGGCAACTTTTATTAACATTATATTAAAAAAATAAGTTTAAATTTAGAAAATAGAACTCTTTACCAATAATATTGAGTATACATTTCATTCATTTGTCATTTGTTTTACAATTTGGCGGCAAGTTGATTTTCTGTGCACGTTAGAATGAATTTAAGCCGAGAAAATTTTCGTGCAATGATTTTTTATGACTTTCAAAGTCATATAAGTCAACAAGAAAGTTATGATAGACTTCGATTGGCTTTCACGATGAAGCCCCATCTCGTGCCACAGTTTAGAACTGGTTTAATGAATTCAAACGTGGTCGAACTAATCTCACCGATGATTTGCGTGAGGGACGGCCTTCTACAGCGACGACTGAAGACAATATCAGTGTTGTGCGGCGTATGATAGAGACTGACAAAAGAGTGACCTATCAACAGATTCGGACAATTCCAGGCATAGGTATGAGTCAAGTGCACAAAATCCTTCATGAACATTTAGCGGTCAGGAAGCTTTGTGCCCGCTGGATACCGCATAATTTGACCGAGGCTCAAAAACTCCGCCGTGTTGATTGGTGCCGAGAAATGATCCAAAAATTTAACGGAGGTGACTCAAATGCTGTGTTCGACATACTAACGTGTGACGAAAGCTGGATTTACTGTTATGATCCGGAAACCAAAAGACAGTCTGCTCAGTGGGTGTTTCCTTCCGAAGAGTTGCCAACTAAAGTGAAGAGAGGTCGAAGTGTTTGAAAAAAAATGGTGGCCTCGTTCTTCGGAAAGACAGGTCATTACGCGACAGTTGTCTTAGAGGATCAGAAAACGGTTAATGCAGAGTGGTACACTAACAACTGTTTGCCACTTGTCTTGGAAAAAGTTCGAGAGAAACGACCTCGCAGCAGGATCCTCCTTCATCACGACAATGCCTCGTCGCACACCGCCAGGCAAACGATCGACTATTTGGCGACCTCAGACGTAGAATTACTGGGTCACCCGCCGTATAGCCCCGACCTCGCACCCTGCGATTTTTATTTATTCCCGAAAATAAAAGAAAAACTTCGAGGAAAACATTTTATGGACGCCGAAGAAGCAGTGGCTGCGTTTCAAAACGCCGTCGAAGAGACCCCTAAGGCCGAGTGGGCAAGGTACTTTTCTCAATGGTTCCATCGAATGCAGCGATGTATTGATGTAAATGGACGCTATTTTGAAAAGTTATAATAAAACTAATAACTTGCTAGAATGCTTAGTTTTTGATTTTCTAAGAACTTTCAGTTTGACCCTCGTAACTGTGAAAAATTACTGGTTACTTTCCTATATAAAATAGAACAAGTTTGTGTCTAGCCTCTTAACGTTTAGACGGCAGGTCATAAGAAGTGTTGTCTGGTATCAATTCGGATGAACCAACAGCACTATTAGTACCTACTACTTTTCTATATTATATTAAACTAGCTATTGCCCGCGATGTTGCCCGCGTGGTTAATAGTCCCACAGGAACATTTTTTCAGTATAAAAACTATCCAAGTTACCCTCAATGTGTGCCAAGTTTCATGAAACTTGTTTCAGCAGTTTTTGCGTAAAGGAGTAACAAAGAAAAAAACAAAACATAAAATTTTCGCATTTATAATATTGATAGGATTAAGTTTATATGATTTATATGATTACGATGAATTTCAAATTAAAAAAAGTAATCTTCACGACCGTATCCCTTAACAGTCAGACTTATTCCCACAATGCGATAGGCGGTAACTGGTAATTCTATCTTCAACCGAGGACTTATCGCAATCCCGGCAACATTAGAGAATTAAATAAAACTTATTGGAAAAATACCGGGGACATCATGAAGTATAGACCAATGCGGGAAAACTAAACCACAGAGAAACATTTTGACACAGTGTTAAATGAAATCCTTGAGAAGAATACCGGCAAGTAGGTATATGTTATAAGTATTTAAGTTGCCACACCTAACAAAATAGCCTTAATTCATGGGCGAAGCCGCGCAGAGCAACTAGGTTATGTAAGTAAAAAATTGATCACTCAGTCTCACCTGGTTGTGGTCAATCGATCAACGAGCACTCTGTCGTATGCGGCAGGATTTGTTTACCACAAGCCTTGTAGCCTGTACCCTCGGATTATCCGGTGAGGCCCGAGTGGACATCACGGGAGATGTTATCTCTGTCTGCCGATGTAACACAACTCGCGGCCCACGTCTGACGGCGGCTTAAGTGGGGTAGTTTTATTGTCAGTAATAACCGGCAAATACAAGTTGTTTCAAGCGGTTTCACACACGGTTTTAACACACTCGAGGTTCGTATTTTTTTAGTTTTTGTTATGAGCGTTATCATTTACTATTGGTCAACAAAATTGGTATTAAATTATTCAAAATAAGTCGTCTATCGTCAAAGCATGTGATGTCAGGGAGCTTGAGCAGGGGTGGGCAAATTGTTTTGACCGCGGGCCGGTAAATTAAAAAAAAAATCTGGTGGCGGGCCAGTAAATTAAAATTAATATTAAAACACCTAAAAATAGCATTAAAAAAGGCAGTTTTTTTTTACAATCCTTTATTCAAATAAAATCTATTTATGAAGTCTCAACATATGAAATACGCAATAATATATGTTTCAATCGATTTATATCTTAATTGTTGAAATTTAAATAGTCTTTTAACATTTCGACCATTAATTTTTTTAAGGAGGTTCATATTTTTTCTAAAAAAAGAACCTTTGCGGGCCAGATTAAAACCTATCAAGGGTCGGATCTGGCCCGCAGGCCGTAATTTGCCCACCACTGGTCTTGAGTAAAGCGACCTCCTTACCCAAACTCATTTAGTGAGAAATACAAGATATTATATCTACCAATATCTTCATGGTTGTGCATTTTAAACAAACAAAATGCCACCAATTTTAACTAATTTCATTCAGTACATACACGAAATTTAATAATTAGGAAAAAAAACTACGACCATTATTTCTGTCGCGCGACAAAACCGGGTCGTATCTTCGAATTACTCATCATGCTCTATTACGATAAGTGTAGAATAACTATCAAGCCCTACACAAATCTCTAAAAAATGCAATTTTAGCTGGTGGAGTTTTGTGATGACTCGCCCGGTACCTCCACTGTTTCTTTCCGTGCAGCCATTATTGTTTTTTTTGTTGGTAGACAAAAAAGCAGATGGATTTCTTGATGGTAAGAACAAGTCGCCTATAACAACTAGGAACCAATGTTAGTAATAGTGCATTCGTCAACCCTCCAGGCTGGAACACGGCAGTGGCAAACACTAACTCTATGGCAACTGGAGTAGGTAATCTGTAATTTTATATTTACGTATTAAGAGTTCATATTTTACACAAATAAGCCCTTCAATAGATAGTAATATTTGCGGATCAATATCCAAGCTTTTTAAATATGTTTAACAAGTATAAGTCAGTAATAAGAGGGGTATAATACAAAAATTGCATATTTCGCGTCGCACGTGTCGGCCGATACTTATCTCGCTTCGCTTCCCACCCCGGCCCGTCCGCACCGACCGTCCACAGTAATCATGCTCCAGCGCGGTGCACTTGTACACCTCTATCTCCTGCCTATTTCTACTTTGGCGTTTTATTTTGTACTAGCCTACGTCCCTTTCTTTGTTCAATGGCATTTCTTAATTTAGCTCAGATTTAATATTTATTAATTGAATATTAAATCATCATCGTCATCATGTTAGTTTTATTCCTTTTAATAATCATATTGGGATATTAAATTTTAAATTAAGTTTAATCGTTTTAAGAACCTTGACTTTTATGTATGTAACTTATTTTTACCTACCTGTACCTAAATAATCAGTTGGTAGTTTCATATAGTAGATCAAGCAGAAAAGAAATAAAAAACATAGAATACGTGTATTTGGTTAAGCAATCGTGTAATAAATACGCAAAAATATACAGACGAATTAAGAACCTGCTCCTGTTTGAAATCTGTTGTAAACATCTGTGAGGGTTATTGTACCTATTTTGATTTCAATTTGCAAGGGATTTTTTTAGCGAAAAGTTCAAAGAAATAAAATTTGAACTACAAGTTTTAATACTTTTATGAGAATCTCGTGACTATTAAAAATGAAAGACTGTTATTAGATATTTACCAATAAGACCACTGGAAGTAAATTGATGTCTTGTCTAGGTAGGGATTTACCGCCATTATGACATAGTTGTGTTCCGGTCGAGAGGGTAGAGATAGATTCAGACAGTAACCCTACCACCCCGGCCACAGGGCATCGACGCACCTATAGCATTAGAAGAGCCGTGTGCTTGTTAGCTGTCTTAACATATAAAAAACTGAGTATTGAGTAAGGAGTAGCTTCATAAATCGAAATAGCATCAAAAATCCACCACCGTGTCTGCTGTCTCATTAAAAAAAATCACAACCATATATAACCGGTCGTGTTTTAAACATGTTGTAATAAATATGTTCAATTTAATTTTAATGAAGTATGTTAAACACGATGAATATAATGCCATCGGTGTCTATTGTAGGAGGAGTGTTTAGGGGTATCGCTCACGTGCCGCGCTCTCTGTTATTGGTTCTGTACCTTGTAATTAACTTCCCAACAACCATTAGGGTTGAGTATTTGGTATGTTTTTGGATATCTTTAGCAAAATACTTCTTTTTACCGGTTACCTTTATATCCAGTATTTATACCTAGGTATATAGATAAGCTTGACTCTAATGTTTTTAAATCATGTGTGTATAACAAAGTGCTCATTTAATTGTAATATGAGTATGAAATGAAAGTTCACGATAAGCATATTCCAAAAATATATTATTTGCATGCATTATTGGTCGTCGTTGAGTCGTGTTTTGATGTTGAGTAATTTTATTTTTGAGTAAGTTTCCTTACTCCGGTTTAAATACGAAGTAAGAAACAAAGTTACCTTAAACAGGTAAAAAAAATTGTAACTGGCAAACTCATAGGTAAAATATGATATATTCTGTAATATCAAATTATATTATAAACTTGGTTTAACTCCACTCTGAAGGATTGTTTTCCTTTTACTGGTTTACAAATGCCCTGAAGCGATAAGTGCTCTTGACACCTCAGCAAACAGACGAACATTGGCCAGTTGTTACAGTATATATTTATTTACCGAATAGATTATACACTCGACTCCGAAATAAGCTTTAAATCCAACGAATTGTGGTATTAATTTCCCTCCAACACTTCTTAGTTTTAGACAATATTTACACATGGAAAATTTGTCTTCATTTTTCACGTCATAAAATTGATTTTAGACTATCACAGATTTCTTTTAATCTTAAAAATAAAAACTAGCAAAATAGTACTTTATTTCTAAGTTACAAAATATTATTTAGTTTGTACATTTTCAGGGGGAACAAGGGGTAAATCGGAGCACATGCGAGACGCGTGCGCGCCACGCGCCATCTACGATAATCTTCTTTAGCACAGTCCTTTGTTACAATTTGTTTCGATATACCGTCCCTCGTGAGATCGCTGCCTCAGATATGGTTGTAATGATATTTTAAATCACTACTCTCTATTCTATTTGTTTTCCGATCGTCGCGTTATCTTTTTATTCAAACATTCAGTAAATAGATTAACATCATTAATAAACTGTATACGTGCAGCACTAGTCTACTATGTAGGTCCCCAAAAATTAACGAAATTTCCTTAGATTCTAATATTTTTTTTATTAAATACGGTAATTAAACATATTTGAAAGGGTTCATATATTCGATGAACCGAGTGCGCGAGCGATGACTACGTTCTAATATTTTTCTTCAACGTTTTACCGTTTTTTACCTAACAAATATCTATATTATATTATTAATACGTGATGCCAAAACTTTGAACCCCTTATTACAAAACTTGCGCGGAATAAAATTTGGCACACTTATAGTTTATGTGTAGGAGATTCTTCTTCTACAGAACGCCAATATTTTTCAATAATAATGCTTATAAAGTACATTAAATCAATTAATAAAACATTACCATCCACACTACCATCCACTTGACATACACACAAACAATATTGATGATAACGATAAAAGATCACAGATGGCGTACTAAAAAGTTTGGAAGCAAAGTAGTTGGTCTTGAGAAATGAAGATGGCGTTCTTATCAACAACATATTAAAATTTATTATGGTCGAATTTCGACTAACGGGCGACCACTAGTATAATATAAATTTATCAACGTCTGGGGTTATGATTTTAGTCTGTATTACATAATTATTAGAACTTTAATCTCAATTTGAACTTTAGAACATCTTAGTTTTTCATAAAGTCGTAAGGGTTTGAGCAGCGATAAAGCAAAATTTCAACAATGTAACATTGTGCATTTAAATTAATACAAGAAACATTATTTTAATTTTAAAAAATACATTTACAAAATAGATTTTCAGAAACTCATAACGCAGAGGACTATCCCACATGTGAACAAATTCTAAAATAATTAGGCGCAATAAAATTGCAAAATCTGATTTTAACTATATCATTAGGTACCTTGTCGCAAGATTATAATTATTTAAGATTATTAAGATTTAAGATATTAATTAAGATTTAAGATAGTAATAGTTACAAGGTTGTTGCATATAAATTGTATCAGCAGCCTACCAGTAGTTTTAAGCTATAGTTAATAATTCATACAGTTTCGTTTAGGTTAAATAAACAAATAATAAATATGCATTGGTAACTATAATTCAAATACCATTAGGCGGGTCACGTTACAACTTATATGGGATAACCTCAGAATCGTGATCTACCTCTAAACAAATTCTCAAAATCGGTCTGTAATTGGCTGAGTAATCGCGTAACAAACATTCAAAATAATAGATAAAGTCGAATTGAGAACCTTCTCTTTTTTCGAGTTTCTTAAGAATACTCTAATTAGCCAAAAAGTGGGATATAGCGAGCGATCAGACTGTTTCATTTTATCAGTACTTAAATACCAATTAGGTGTAGTTAACAATAAGTATTATTATTGGTGTAAGATAGCTATCACAAATGCAACATAGCGATGCTTGGGAGACACCTAAGTTTTATATTGTTCACTCAACATAAGCTATTGACTGAAGAAAGCCCTTACAAGCCCAGTGAAGTTGATAAGTAAAAACCAACTCCTGTGACTTTTTTTATATTTCAACTTAAGCAATACACAAAAATCTTTTAAATCAAAAATTTTCATAGATCGACAAATAGTTGTTTTCCATTAATATTAAGTAAATATCAAAAAAAGCTATGATTATTAATATGTATAAGAGTTGTCTTCTATGTGTCAAAAAAATCGAATACAGCCACTGACACTAACGTGACAAGAAAATATTGCAATATAATAAAATAAAGTTGTCATCCCCAGTTAAAGGGCCGGGAGCGTGCTAAATGCATTAATTTAGCCTGGATTTAGTGGCCCGGAAGTGATTTGCTACGGGAACGCAAGCTCGCGATATGGCCCTTTGACAACCCTGACGACAATTGACCCTCTCACCACACATCTTTATTGACAAATAAAATGAAACCGTATCATGAAGGTGTTAATAATAAATTTGTGTGACATGATAAAGAGTTTAGGGCGATATGGGGTTGAATATTTAATTTTTTTAAATGATTGGTGCTAAACAAGCTTAAAGATCTAAACAAATCTTATAAAACAGTATTATACCTTTGCCTTAATTCAGTTATTTCTTTTTAAATAACGATCACCCTTACATTATTGAAATTTACTATTGTTAGGTACATAATAAAAAAAATGACAAGTACGTTTTAAGTTTCTATACATTACGTTCGGTAAACCTGCAGTTGTAATTTTTATTTCAAGTTTTCGTATGAAATAATACTGAAACACTGAAAAACTATAACTAGAGTGCTGTTTTAAGCTAACGAATATAAGTTTTTTCTAAAATCTTAGGTGATTCTAAAATATACTCGTGTAATAGTATTAATATAATTGCACAAATAATAAAATTTTAAATTCAACCGTATAAAAATACCAATATATACGTAAAACATAATTTAATACAACAAAACTAAAAGATATGTCATGTAATTAATAAAAAAATGTCAAAGTTAGACCAATTAAAAATAACATAAAAATTTCATATATTCAGAAGTATATGTATTTTTCAATTAAACAAAGAAAGTATATGTGTAATATAGCATTAAATACATTATGTGAAACAGTACAAGGGTATTCTTATATTAACAAATACAATTACTGAAAGGTACATCTCATTAAACAAGACGTATGATATTCGCACATTAAATAAATCAGACATGAGCCAACAGCGGTAAATCGATCCACAATATTAATATATTCAACCTTTAAGCACCCTCTTAAACAATATACCTACACAAACACAGTATTACTGGGTATTCTATAAATACATGCAAAGGCGTGGAGCACCGCCATAAGTGCTCTAGTACTAACCGCAATAAAAACACCTGACTTTGTTTTTTACATCATTGTCTTTTTCATGAAATTTTAATTTATTTAAAAAGTTAGACGTCTGTTTCACCATTCCATAAGAAATCCAATTTACGAGCTGCCTGGCAGGAAGGCAGACGGTCTATTCTACAAAGGAGTCCTGACCAAAACGGGCAAAAATGCTAAGATATTTTTACTAATTTTTAAAAATAATAGTGTTTGTTCAGTAACTGATCTAAAACAGCGCTATTTTTTTCTCAGACACAACGTTTCTTAATATGTGTTTTTTTTTAGTAGATAGAGAAAACGCACAAGTACATAAAAACACCTACATTCTTCGAAACATGGAAAAAAAGACGGTGATCCGCTACAAGTTTTCTGACCTTTTCCAAAAGTGTACTGCAATGCATATATTTGCACTTTTATTTAAAATGCACCTTTTTTTGAGGACTCAAAGTAATTCTTAATCTGCTGATGCTACTGTCTAGTACATATCTATCTACCCTTAACGATTCCCTCGTTGATAACTTAAAGACTTTATCCCCTGTACAGGAATTTTTACGGCAACAAAAGCCTTCATATTTTCTTTATTCCTTCCGTGTCAAAATTGCCCCGTCTCCCCCTTTAGACGTTGAAAAAAGAGATAGCCGTCCAACTCTTTCGTACTTATTTAAATTCGTATTTCCTTCTCATAACAGTTCTACCCTGCAGTTCTGTTATGTTTTTCTCGATATCTTGGCGAAGAGTATTTAATGCCGCTTTTTTAAACCGTCAGCAACAGGATGATGGCGCGGATTTCTTAATTAATTTATGTTAAGCATTCGCCGAGGGAGATTTTTGCCGTAAAAGGGTGCTTAAGAATTCTATCGCCATTAAATTAAGACGTTATGACAATGTTATTTGTGAATTCATGGCTCGTTATATTTTGTGTTTACTTTCATTTAAAATCAGCTCAAGAAAAATACTTTTTTCTGTCTCCGTTTACGTTTTGCAAAATGGTGAATGTATTATTCGCATACTATTTATATGACTCCGCTTGGGATAGGATTATCAAAAATTTAATTTTTCTTTTTTTTGATATTCAGGACGACATTTTAAATATTTTTTTAAGAAACTTTAACATACCTACACATTAGAAAAAAGAGATGGTTAAGTATTTAATATTAAAGATTATTTGGACAAATTTTACACAGTTACTTTTATTAAATTCATACTGATTATCAATGCTTTTGAAAAAATGAAAAGTCAACATAAATCGATGTGAGGTAGGTATCATAAAAGCATCAGCCTTTATAGTGAAGTCTTGTCGCCGCGGCCGTCTACGAGTTAATAGGGATGCAGACGATATATTGATTTTTCTTATATATCGATATTTTACTACTTGTTACTATGTTCTGAAGAAAAACGTGACTTAACCTTTAGTGACATATATGAAGATTTCTAAATTTACCGATTATCGCAATTATCTTTATCAAATGTCAATTATCTATATCAAATGTCAATGGAATTTTAAAAAAAAGTGTCGTGATATAAATAAAGCCAAGCTACATTGCAAACTAATATTATTTTTACTGTACACAAAATGTTACAAAGAAGTTAAAATATATATATAAACATACAAAACACTGAAGTAGAATAAGAAGTTTTCATAATAATAATGCACTTCATTTTTTTATCAGATTGTTGTTTTTTATGTGATAAGATAACTAACAAGCACACAATTGCCCTCCTGATGGTAAGAGATAACCGTTGCCTATAGCCACCATAGATCATTGAGTTATCATAAAACCTTACCACCTAGATACTTTCACGGTGCTAGTAACATATAGATATTTAATCGCCTCTCGTAGGTACGCGACCGGGCTGTTAGGTTTATTGTGTAAGCCGACCAGGTACCCTACTCTCTTTAGCAGACATGGCAGCGTCATGATACTGTCATTATGTTATTTTAAGCCAGTGGATCCCTAGAGGAATAAGTCGTATAACGCCCCTCTGACACCATTACGTCATATAACATTGATAAGTTATGTAGTGGGTAATCTAAGACTACACTGGTCATATTTAAGTTAAAAAATCAAGTATATTATTATATCTATTATAATATGCAGTATCAGAAATATTAAATAACGATAAATATTTAAATAGTTTATCGATAGTTTTGCTTACGAAGTTTGCATCCCTACTTCTAAAGGATATCCCAGAAGGGAGAGGCGGAGGCCCGTATTCAAAAAAGGGAAAAAGATGAAGAAAAAGTTATAACGTCATATTGTTTTGCCACGACAAGGGAAGGGAGGAAGGGAGAGTATAGTGCTGGGGTAAGATAAGGCGTAGCGCCCTATATACTATAGGTGTATTGAGGCATCTTTGTATTCATCCTGTATTTTAGTAATAAAGGAAGGTGTTACAATGAAGTGTCCTTACTTAGAATGATCGTGGATTTTTTAAGAAATGAAATATTTTATGAATTATATTTTGGAAGTTTGGAAATAATGGTTATGGTAAGATTAACGGTTATAGCTCTCACAAATTTTGTTGACAGCACATTTATTCTTGAATTATTTTTTAAAGTACATAACACATTTTTGTAAAGTAAAGTTTGTTGAAAATAAAAATATAGGCTTCGTTCATAGATGCTTAAGTTATTAACTTTGAACTATGTATTTCAGTTCAAATATCTACAAAATATATAAAATTTTCAGTTTTATTTACTCAATGACCCAACTAGTTTAATGATAAAGCCATTCCTGGGCCCAACTATTACAGATTTGCAGTTTACTATAAAAAGGCTGTATTTATTACATTTATGAAAAAGCTGACTTCAACTTATTATCAACAATTTATTACAAAACATTAAAAAAGCAAGTTTTTAGATTTGTAGAAAATCAATATCCAGAAATATTATTTTTCTCTACGTCGTCGAATCCATTAAAAGCCTTTGATCTGTATCCAGTTGAGAAATCGTTTATTTAACTACACACTTAGTATAAAACAAATTCTCTTTCTCTGTTCCTGTATCCCTTTGTAAATCATAAATCTTTTAAACTACGCAACAGATTTTAATTCGGTTTTTTCAACAAATAAAGTGAGTGAAAAGGAAAATTCATATGTATATTTTCTACCCTTGCGAAACCGGGGCTGGCCGGTAGTATAGTATAAAACAAACTCGCTTTCTGCTGTCTATTTGTACTCTTAGATTAAAACTACAAAACAGATTTTGATGCGGTTTTTCAATAGATAAATTCAAGAGGAAGGTTTGTTAATAATATAGAATTTTATCCAACTATGTGAAGGTGGGACGGGCTTCTAGTTTTATTATATGCTAACAAAGGGCCCCACGTTCTATGGAAAGAGGTTAGTTGTCTGTTCCTTAGAACTTATTTAAATCTTATTAGGAAAAATCTCTCTCTCTGTCTTATGATATTATCTTCTAAAAAAACAATAATAAGTATAAATAACTCACGCTCGGGATATTGTCGGACGTGCAGACTCCCTCGCTAAGCAGGCGATCCCGTATTTCCCAAGCGAAGATGGAAGGACACTCTCTCTTGTACTGGGCGATCTTGCTGACCACTTCCGCGGTGGCGACCCTGGGCTTCGAGCCTCCGATCGCTCGAGGTCGGATTGATCCCGTCTCGTAGTACCTACGATATGTTGAAGGTTAGGAATTTATTGATGGCATGTGACATGACTAAGTATCTAATTAAAAAAAAGATTTTACTTTCCGAGGACGAGAAACGACAAAAATCGACTTTAATTATATAATTAAGCATCCATAAAAGCATTAGCATCCATAAAAAATGGCCAAAAACTAAATTTGAGAATCATTAGACTCAGTAACACTTAAAAAATATTCGCTTTATTTTAATGTAATAATAAAGACATCATCTAGGTAAACAAAATTACACATATTCGAATACAAGAAACTTAAAACAAAAATTGTACAAAAATGTAACAAAAACTGTCTTAAAATGTAACAAAAACTGAGTTGACCTTTTATTATGTTGGTTCCTAAAACTGCTAGCTTTTTCAAATCTGTTTGTGAGATAGGCTCGCCTTTTAAATATTTATTTATATTTATAAATGACATTTTGGTTACAATCAGGAATATAATAATAATATTAAAATTAGATACTTATACTCATATTGCAAACTACTTAATTTTTTAAAAGTTGATTGGAAACGATATAGTTATGACTTATGACCGTTGTAATTATTGAGAATTTAATATTTATATCGATATAATTGTATAGCTATGAGATGTAACGAAATGTCGGCATGATCTCAAAGCTAAAAATAAATGGACATAATCGGTAGTGGTCTAATTGTCGGCCCGTCATCACTGACAACAAAGTTCTCGGGTTCACATCCTGCCCAAGGTGGATTTTCACTACTGATTTTAATAACTTTAAGATGTAAGTTGGTGGAACTTGGAAGATACAATGCACCTAATTAGTAACGGGGGTGCAAAATTACTTTTAAAGCACGGTTAAAGTCGCAGGTAGCAGTTAGGATTAAATAAATAAATAATGAATCTTTATTAGCAAGAGCGTTCTTATCGGAAACATTGTTCATTAACAAAATAAAGTTCATAGAAGTTGCAATTTATTTATGCATATATTTTATCACCTGTCGTCAATTTCAATTAAAAAAGCGACCCCTCCACTCGACCAGCAGACGGTCGACGTAAGGTATTCCACAGAACCGGCAAGGGACCACGACGTATCAAATTGCCAAGGTATCAAGTTCGATCCCTGAAGTTGGTATATTTGCTCTTATCCGCTTTATTAACCAGCCATCGGGCATTTTTACAGTGTTTAGACACACTTTACTACGTATATATAGGAAGTCTACGTAGGAAATCTAGTTTTGAGCTTAGTTATTAGTTTTGCATGTTGATCGAGCCGCAAAATATGCTTAAATAAAAATAAGTATCTAAATATCTCTGGAAATATTACACAAATTGAATTTAGCCCTAAAGAAAGCAAATTTCGTGCTTGTATTAAGGGTATTAAGTTAATGGAGATGGATTTCCTGATAGAAACCAATACACGACGCCTGGACATTGCGATGGCAACTGAAGTTGTCAACGCACCATCCACCACGCGTTGTTCGAAATTCTACACCTTCATATTTCCAATTACGGTGTCGACGAACCGACGCCCCCCGATCGCAAGCTGCTGGGTAGTAAAACAGTTGGATTATATTCTTTAAAAGAGACCGGAATTAAGGAAATGTATACATGTGTAAGCGTGAAACTCATAACCTATATTTTCGGTAAGGTCACAAAAGCACAGTAATTTATCAACAAAGTAGGTAACCACAAGGTATTAAAAAACAATTAGAATGTAGAGAGACGTCTCAAGTTCCAACCAGCCTTGGTATCACATTGATTGTCATAAAGAAGCCAACTAGCAGAATGGTCGGATTTCAACAGCACTTGACTTTGTTTAGGAGTCTTTTTAATGTGATTGGTTAACATGTGGTTGTAATACTAACAGTGTGGTCACAGCCAGTTAGAGACTGAGGTGTCGATATCGAACTACATTTTTGGGATAGTTAGATATAACGTTACGGACGCTGAGGCAGTTATGACATTTGCGGTTTTGTTAACTGTTAGCTTTTAATGTGTTGGGACTTATTTGCTAGGTATCTCGAGGTATTGAGTTTTGTATTTAATTATTACATTATTAAAAATTGTAAAAGCTGACTGCGTATATTGAACGTGTTCTAAAATACAGATTTGGAAGTACTTTTTGTATTCATTATTTATTTATTTTTGTTTTTGTTGGTTTGTTAGCAAATAGCAGGTAAATTACTATTAAATGCATCATAATTTTGGTAATGATTTCATTATGTAAAAGAATGTTTGTTTAAATTTATTTTTTTATACGTGTAACACCGCTCTAACAGGTACATACCACAGATTTTATTTGCCGCCGTAGCTATTTTTTGCATTAAAGTTGAAATAAAATGATTTGTTTTGCAATTTCCCGCCACAAAGTGTTTGTTAAAGAGTAACTAAACAGGAAAGATAGCGCGTAGTAAATGCATTGGACTTATCTACCAAAATTGAAAAACTACGCAGCACACATCATTTTATTGTTTCGGTAGTATCAAACATTCACATGGTATACACTCAATGCACGTTTCGCTTCGCAATTCTAGTATCGTCAAGAGAATGTGAAAAAAATATATGCTACAAAATTCGACCACTAACTCGCTGGTACGTATACATTTCTAGCTGGAAGTTGCTAATTAATCATTTTATTTTAGTTTAAGTAAATGTTTCCGCAAAGTTACGCCTATCACTTATTATAACTTTGTCTATTTGCTATCCATACAAAAATAATGTAAAAGATTTTATGTTACATAGAGATGTGATGATTTTATGTTGTGAAAACTTAAGTAAATTACAAAAGCCTGCTAACCTGCCAAGGATCTTCGAAACGCAGCCATTAGACACCTGGAGGATGCGGCTGATATCACAAGGCCTGGCGCCAGAGTGCGCCAGCTCCACAATCTTCTGCCGCGTGGAGTCCGGCAGCGGTCTGCCTCCTACAAACACGCCGCCCAGCTGGTTAACACCGCTGTGACCTGTTCACCACAAGCCTGCTTACTCCAATTAATCACGTTTATCTCTTGATGACGAGGTCACGTCAAGCTTGTGGTAGAGGTTAATATATAACTATAAATAATACATTAGGAACTATTTACTTAATAAATTAGAATCTAAATAGAGTAGAACTCTCTCGAAATCTACGGGGATTCATCAAAAGGACAGTTCAAAAAGTAAGTTAATTGGCATTTTGAGCTGTAGTGTCGAATAAAAGTAACTACTGCATGTTGTTCATACTCATTCATAGTGACTATGTGATAAATGTTTTCATATGTAACGTTTATCTACGTATATTTTTTTCTAAAAGACAATAGTCTTACTGAAATATTATTTCTTATTTTATAACTCAAACGGAGATATTTCGCCCAAAGATTAAAGATTATTATTAATTAGTTAAATTACAAAATAGACAATTGATAGGTAGAAGTATATGACAGAGACATGGATACCATCACCAAAGCATGTGCCAAGTAGATTGACTTTAGTTGATAGCTAGACCGTAAATTTTTACAACTTAAAGCTTATAAAACAAAATTTTAGGACCAAGTTCAAACTTACTCGTATAGTTTAAACTAGTAGTTATCACCCAAAAGAGAACTCAAATTTATTTATTTTATTTTTATGATATTGGAATTCAAACATACCAAACTTAGGCCGGGATAGCAACGCTTCATTACCACCTTTGGTGTCTCTAGGCGGCGTGAATTCCTTAACATCAAGAAATCCGTCTGTTTGTTTGCCTTCCAATACATTCCAAAATGATACATTTTTAGAAAGGAACGTACCTCAAATCATATTTTTTTTTGTGAGTATAGTCCCTAAAGAAAATATCCCTGATTGAGCTTTGATTTCAGAGAAAAGTATTGACTGATTAGAGTATTTTAAGCATTGTGTAGTGTTCATTGGTTCCGGGCAAAACTTTTTATGGAACATAGCGCATCTCCTTTTTAATTTAGTGTGATTAAGGATTATAAGGAAATCTATTGTTCATGTGCTTTTCCACTAATTTATAACTAAATCACAAATAATCAAGTTCAAATTTAGCTAAGCACTTATCTGCTGAATAGGCGTAAACCATATAAACCATAACCATAAACATAAACCGTAACCATAGGGACGATTAGGTACTAGAGAAATTCTAGTAAAAGCAAGTTGCAATAAGTTGACAACAATGATTAGAGAGCTTAGAACGATAATGAGATGAACTCTATAAAATACACTTGACACAATGTACCTCTTTATTAAATAGTCACTAACTAGCATGTGTAAAAAGTGAAAATGGCTTGAACGGATGGACCAATCTTGCTAATTATTTTAGTTGTATTGGTTACTGTCAGGAGAAAGAATATACGAGGAGTAATACCGGAAAAATTGCAGAGAAATTGAAAAAAAAACACACTTCAATGTTAAATCAAGTGAAGTTAATCAAGCGATAAGAAGTTCGTCGGATCGGCTAGTATATAAATAAAAATCTAGGAAGGATCATCAAAACTTTACTTTATCAATGGTTGCACTTGCTGATGAAGAATTAAACAAAGCTGTACTAAAATTAGTTATAAAATGATCCAGTAACTAAAAAAGGTTGGCTACAAGTACACAAATATAATAGTTTTTTTTTATTTTTAAACGGGAGTTTCGCCAATACAGTCTGCATTGACAAAGATCGCGTCACTTCGTGATCTGAGTCTTGTATTTTTACTGCTGAAGGCATGTTATGTTTTTGTTAAAGGTAAAGACACGTACATTAATAGAAAAGCGACATGAGACAGTCGCACAGACAGACGCAGTCTATTGTTATAAAATTGTTCCACAAAAGAGTTTCCCCTTTATCATAGATAGATTCCGACAGATGTTTCAGTGTAAGATGGACCAAATTTAAAATACTTACTTAATGTAGTTTTAATACTGTATTTATTCTGGCTAAGGTCTAATAAATAAAGATTATTATTACTATTATTATATTCCGTATACAATCCAAAAGCAATATGCATATCTTGTCTTATTGCAACTCGTACTTTACTGGATTACCAAACTCACTACTCACGTAGTCATAGACACTTTTTAATGTCAGAGGTCAGCGAACAATCAAATGACTTATCTGATTTTAAGACACAACTGTGGCCAATACCACGAACGATGTTAAAGGTGCGCCGTACTTAGACCTTTGTTCTAAATTGGAATTTTAACTTTAACCAAAATTGAGGGCTAATCATTTAGAATACTAATAATACTAATCAATAGATTTCTGTCAGTGAAAGTGTTTGTATAAAAAGTGGGCTCTAGTTAAGTCTGCGCAAGGGGTAAAAATTAGAACCATGTTGATTGTTGACACTCAGATGTTACTGGATAGAGTATAACCAACTTATCTGGTCCATTAGTCAAAATCGGACTAAATCAATATAAAACAATAAACTTCACACTAGCGGCTCTATTTACTGAACAGGTACGTTGGTCGAATGGTATACGGCAATTGCCGAAGTAGTACTACGGTACTCTACGGTATTTTTGTAGAGCATGAAAACTAACGCACTAAATACCTACACATTTTAATTTATGGTGACATATATAATTGAAATATGTAGGTAATATAATAAATTAAAGGTTTTACGCTAGCTGCTCAATCTACATTAAAATTAGAAATGGATTGGCAACATTGGCAGCGCTCTTCTTAGCGTGCCGAATTAAGTTTAAGTTTACATCTTCTCTTATTTTTTTAGGCCAATTAACATTTATAAACGTATGGTGGTCACCATTACCTTTACCTTTGTGCGCGAGGTCATCCATGCGGTCCAGAAGGTTGGAATCGGGTGGCCAGGGGCTGATGGGCGCCAGCTGCTGCGCCGGCAGCATCGTGTATACTCCGTATTCTTCTATTGTGATGGCCTGTGGGACAATGGAAATAATGATTTTTTTGGGAAAATATATCAGGAACTTTTAAATGTTAAAAAATTAAATAAGCGCCTCCACGGAAAGGTGCATTTAGTACACCCATTACCATTAGGGTGGTCCAAGGTAATGTGACTGGTGGCTAATAGCGGTAACCGGGCACTTATAGAATCCCAGACAAAGTTGTTTTTATTATAACATTTAAAAGTTTATACGAATTAACATGTCGCCTTTGCATAAAGGTACATAAGATGTTGTGGAGATCTCACCAAACGCTTTCTTAATATTGTTAAGTATAATTTAAGAATATGAAACCAAACGAACTTATGCTGGATGACGTTTAGCCCTATATATGTCTGTAATTAATAACAATAAGAAAAAGAACATAAAAAACTGTAAGTTAATTGCAAGTGAAAACTATTACACAAAGTTAGGGTTAATATTTTAGTGGTAGTGCCATAAGTCAAACTAAATAGGGTAAAAATGTCTATATCGACTTGGTCGGACTAGTATCATTGCCTTATTTTTTATTATCAAAAAATAACAGACTCTAATTGGTAATCGTTGCATATATTTCTGTTTTTACGCGCAATAGTAGTTTTATGGAATGTAGACAGGTAGTGTAGGTACTATTGCTACGGCTAAAATATATTTTTATAAACATAACTAGTATTGTACGTGTTTCTTATGTGTAGATTACAATATAAACATTGCAACAATTAGAAGAGAGTAATTTTTAAGGTGCGAATATCTGCCATTCAAGGGAAGAGATGATAAAAGTGCAAAAAAGTTACTGAGAAGACATCAGGAGTAGGTGTCGCAGTACCGGCGGTCTTAAGATGAAAAAAAAAATTCATTTTCTCGTTATTTAAAAAGATAATTCAAAATAAATAAATGTCCCTGGACACGTCACACAAATTGAATGTAACCCCAATGTTAGCACATTATATGTTTGTGTTATGAGTCCTAGTCAACGATTCTAACACATAGAAATACTTAAATAAATACCAGAATAAACTTAATAAAGACCAGAGATGCAGACCACTATATGTTCATCACACAAATGCTTGCTCTCTCGGGAATCGAAACGGAGACTCACGGTTGGTCAGTGTAGTTAGGCGTGTACGCTAGCCACTCGACAACGAAGCGGTCAAAGTATAACATTCTTATAGTAGATCAAAGTATAACATTCTTAGAGTACGTAGCGCCTGCTTCAAATTCAAATTTCGTCTAAAAAGTCTATCATAATAGTTACCAACTAAATTACAACGTGAATTGCTCATCACTTAACACTCACCCTGAACCTTCGGTGGACTAGCGGTCTGGTTTTGACTTTTACTACATAAGGTCATCAGTTCGATTTCCTATATTTTGTAACAAAAATATATTTTGATACATCCAGACGATTTCTTGCTACTCTCATTATATTATATTTTTCATATTCTATGCTTGCTACGCAACCCTTTATAGGAGTCCGACTCACACTTGACCAAGTTGGCCTTGGCGCTTTTTAATTATTAACTAGATGTTGGACCCGAATCCATCCGCGTATTGAAGTTATTTAGCTCTACCGTTCGCGGAATCCCTTTACTTCTCGGACAAAGAGTGACCCACCCTTTTTTTATTTTTCTAACTATGTGCATACACAAAAAAAAAACAATAGCATATCCCCTTTGCGACATGAAAGAAGGATATACAAACACATAAATTTTTGTAGGTATTTATAACGTTAACATGGACGCCATATTATTCTTAAAAAGAAAGTTATTATTATTTTAGGCATTTACCTAAATAGGCAGCAGCATTCTACATTATAAAAGAAATTTATCAGTGGTATACCAGTTTGTTGTCCCACAAAAAATATGCTGGAGGGTACTAATAATAATCTTTGTATTTAATCAAACAAGCCCTAAGATAGGATAAGTTATTATAAGGCTTTGGAAATGATATCAGAGTTGTAAAATATTGTCTTTTTCGATGTTTTAACAACACCGACAATTTTTTTTACTTGTGTGATATATTCTTACGTTAAGCATCTTAGCCCTGACCGTCTGAAAAAAAATATTCTTACTTATAAATTTGGTTTATGGCTTTGAAAAAATAGCATCGCATGCCACAATACCAATTTATAAATTGAAATGTTATCAGTGCATTCAACCAGAGCACTTTATAATTGGTTTTCCATTAAAACCATCCAAACATACATTCCAATGAAATTATACATGAAATATTTCCTATTTCATACGTGCTTGTTGGTATCACGGTCGCGTCCCGAGGACGGTAATGTGGATAATCTGGTGCAGGAGTTGTATCTTAAATATAAAGAAGCTGTTTCCGAAGGTGCGTAGACTCATTCTCTCAAAAATGAACAAGGTAGACATTAGACATTAGGTAATTTTATATACGGTAATAAAATGAATGTCTCCGGAAGTAAGATTCCAGTCCCACTCCCCAGACTCAAACAGAAATTCTTAATAAATACTGAAAAAAATAAAATTGGAACCTAGAAGCAGAACAGCCGCGTTGATCACAGAATTCTTTCTCTACGGGGAATCGAACTCGAGTCATAGCACATCGCTGACATTAAGCGTTTGTTGACTAAACTCTCAACCAAATAAGAGGGGAAGTATATTCGAGAATTAAGTGCTTAATATTGCGATTATTAAATTGTAGATATATCTTACTAGGTATAAAGTCCTCATATTAAAAATATTTGATTAATTAATTTATGCAAGTTATCGATTATACCATTACAATTTTTGTGTGTGCTCATGGTTAAGACTTAAGTGGCTGAAGGCTGTTTTAAAAAAAAAATAAACAAACAAAATTATTTATTTCACCGAGGTCGTGGTAGAGTTCTGCAATAGCTCGCCTGAATCAAGACTAGCTCTGTTATTATTACGTCCATCTTAGATGCTATTTTACTACAACAGTATTAACTATGCAAACTAAACAGGAGGCAGCTCAGTTAGGTAACGCACCAGTCTTTATTATCTTATATTGCATTTCTGACTAGCAAAAACTCAGTTTGTTTGTATTCCTATACAATAAAAATTCGAAGTTAGACGTGATATATAAATGTTAAAAGGAATAGCGCTTTTGGTGGAGGGCTTATTATAAGCTGAAGACATAAAAGGGGCTATTAAGTTAAACGGAACAGAATCAAGTGACAATATCCGAACGGAGGATAGATTACGTTGAATGTGTTAAAAAATGACGAGCCGAGCACTTCCTTGGTCGAGGGGTTACCGTACACGGCCGATGCCACCTTCCACAGGTTGGGTTCCCAGTTGTCTGCCGGAGTAGGCATTTGTGAAATGAACATGAGTGATGTGGATAATTTATCACAGTTCTTATAACTATTTCGTTGCGTACAATTTGTTTAAGATCAGTTGATGTGATTAATCCACGATCAATTAAATGTATTTCGGGTTTTTACGGGAGTGGAAGGTAAATAAGCAGACTAATTTGCTCCTGGATACAGGCCACATGGTTAGTTGCCCACCTCATGATTCGTTATTAAGCTTCATATTTTTAAATAAAGAAACACTTGTACTGTCATATTTTTTTCACTTATAATTTATTGTTAAATAAATATCGGTTTCACCTTTTGAAGCATCACCATAACTAAAACAAAATTAAACTACTAAACTATGTTTTTTAACTTTTTACAAAAAACTTATTATAGTTTGGACAAGAAAGTAGATATCGGTTGATTTTTTGATTTTTCCCACTGAATTGGGAAATTAGTACCATATGAGAAAATAAGAAATTACTAAATTACATAAACTATTTACCACATATATGTAAAAAATAATTATCCTACAGTCAGTTAATTGAAAGTAAGATAAAGCGTAAATATTCATAGAAACCATGTGAAAAACTACCAAGTGATATTAAATTTAATATCCATGTCACAACAAAAAAGGAAAAATTAATAATATAGTTACTTAATTAAAATTAAGTTAATTAAATTAATGAATTAATAAAGAAAAGAAAAAATATTTATTTTGCGGAATATAAGTGTTACAAAGATGTTACGTAATTATTTAGGTGTTTCTACATATTCTACCAACTTTTGGTGTGCAAATATTTTAATAGTTAGATATTAATCAATTAGTTAATTTAATTATTTACCTACTATTTATTAATATTTTATATTTATTATAATTTATTAATAATACAAACAATTTTTAGAATATAAATTATTTTTCTCCGTGTTGGTCCGGGCCTCTGCCGTCCTCTGCCTTCCTGTGCCTTACCATCTTATCTTATATCTCATCTTACCATCTTATCTTAGGCTTACCATCACTAACACCGTGAAATCCGACTAGGTGGTAGAGTTTGGCAGCGACTCGCCCGGATTGGTATGAATGAATGAATGAATGAATACACTTTATTATGCACCAAAATTTACAAAAAAAAAAATACACACTTTTTCACTTATAATAATATTTGACTTAGGTGCACAAAGGCGGTCTTATCGCTTCAGAGCGATCTCTGCCAGACAACCTTAGGGTGAAGGAGACAATTTAAGTTATTTAAAAACTTGGTACCACCGCCTTACCTATTCCTGCCGCCATAACGTCATGACGTGTTCTGGTTCGGAGGGTAAGGTAGCCGGTAAACTTACTTTTGCTCGAGGTCTAACATCCCGACCTCAGGTTGGCAACGCACCATTACCAACTTTGGTGTCTCTAGGCGGCGTGAATTTCTTACCATCAGGAAATCGTCTGCTTGTTTGCCTTCCTATAACATAAAAAAAAATTATCCCTGTCTACCGTAAACTACCACCGTTTCCAATCCTAGCCAGACAGGAGAAGAAACGACGAAACAAACTCCTGCGCACCCAACATTCTGCAATTAAATTAATAATATTAGAATTACTTTATTATTTATTTTTACCTGCAAGAAAATCTTTAACACTATAATATTTTTTCTCTAAAAGTAAGTTGAATACCTTTTTTCGAAATCTGCTTAATGGAAGTGATTTAAGATTATCAGGAATGGACATGCAATACACATAATTTTTTAAATGTTGATTTTTTGGGTGGCATATGTAGTTTCTCACTATTTTTAAAATGAGACAAACCTTGAAACCTAGGACTTCAGAATTTGTATGAAACAAATGATGATGTCTTTTTACAAATACACATACATCCAATACGTATATATAAACAAGGCAAAGGTAATATTTTAAGTGACTTAAAAAGTGGCTTGCACGAATGTAACTGATTGACACTACATATCTCTTGTGTACACTTCTTCTGAACTCTAAAGAGTCTAGTTAATTCTACAGAATTCCCCCAAATAGGAATACCGTACTGTAAATCGGAAGAAACATAAACGTGATAAGCTAACAGAGATGCCTTTAATCCTGACACTTCTTTAATTCTTCTCAACACGTATACAAAACTATCGATTTATTGCAAAGTGAATCAATATGCGATTTCCAGTTACAAAATTTATCGATTTTCATTCCTAGAAATTTAGTACAATCTACATTTTCAATAGTAGTATTATTTAAATGTTTAACAAAATTACCCAAAATAAATCAGTACAGGTGGTTTTTTCATTTAAAATGTGAATATTTTAAAGTTTTACCAAGCGCCGACGATAAAAATATCAAATATTTTACTAAGCATCATTTTTGAATGTCATTGGTTAACCTATTCTTTATGTCTGGATACTATTAGTTTATCTTAAAGTATCTTCACGCCCATATCCCCGAAGAGGTAGGCAGAGGCACAACCAGGGCACCCACGACTAGCCGAAGATACTAAGTCCCATAATGTGATAGGTGGCAAGCCTATCGCCAACCGGGCACGTTTCCAATCCCGACCAAATTTTTTTTTTAGAAAATTGGAAAACTCCAATTTTCTTTTTGTTGGCCGACCCGGGATTCGAACCCGAGACCTCATGCAGTCAAGTCCAACACCCGAACCGCTCGGCCAACGCTTGAATAAAGTCGTAAAACTCTACCGCATGTTTCTTTCCTGTATTAGTGATAAAAAAAGCGACGCTTCCCTCTTACGAGCTGCTGGGATTATTGGTAGGAAAGCCGTTGAGATTTGTTTTAAAAGGAACTTACACGAGTGTTCCTAATTATTTTGCTTCAGAACATTTTCAAATACCCATATATAGAACCAAATCAATGCTAGCAAATCTGATTCTAAGTAGATATTATGCGTCTGATTAAGATATAATCCAATTTATAATTAGTTTAGGTGTACGAATAATCTAATTACCGAACCCAATACACTTTTGACCTTAGATATACTACAAGACCAAAAGGACTTTGATTCAATTTATATATAACCTTTCTCGGTAATTCGATATATATTTTTAGATAAAGCAAATTCATCATGGCGTCGGTTATTAAAAGCAGACAAACAATATGACATACACGTAAAAAAGCTTCAAGAGGTAAATGGGTATAAAAAGCACAACATTTTCATAAGAGAAAGCAAAACAAGCGATCGTAATCAAAAATCGTTTATTTACATCAATAATCCAGTCGAATCAAAAATTCCATACACTTTCTTAACGCTGGAAGAATTTCAAAATGCTTTGATCGATAGAGTTAAAAACCAACGTGAATTGTTACCAACCAAAGAAAAAAAGGTTTTTAAAAATAAACCTACATCAATACCATTAAAGTTTTATAAAGAACCCCTTATAGTAGAAAATGATGTTAATGTAAAGAAAAAAATGACGATTACCGAAAAAAGTGTTTCTGGTGTTAAGCGCAGTGTTGCTAACAAGGGAGTGTTAGAAGTTACTACTTATGTATCGAAATATAATAACAATTTTACGAAAAGAAATGAATTAAAAACATACCCTCAAATAATTACCAAAACTGCAGCAGAAACAACGACAACTACTACAATAGGAGAAGCAAACAGCAATACAGGAATAAGTCTACTCGTCAATGAGACTGATCAAATGTTATCAACTAATACGTTTGTTAATGAAACTACTACCTTTTTAGATATCATTTCTCATAATATTAATGAAATGTCATCAGATCCAGAAGAAGCTGGATTCCAAATAACGACATCAATATTAAAAAACGGACCTGAAAAAGTAGGTAATGCTGATGGAGAAAAACAATATGAAATTGCTGTGACACAGAATTATGAAAACGTGACTACTTTTGAAAGTGATATAAAATATAATATAAAATCAATACAGGATTTGGACAAAGGCGAAACAGCCTCGACGGTTATGAATATTTCAAATAGTGTTGATACTGCAGTTGACACAGAAACCAATGGTTTTGAACATTTAGTTAGTATTACTACCGCCTCTGTTATAACAACAGCTAAAGAAATACCTAAAAGAAGACCAACATCAGAAGTCCAAAGGAACTTACGTACTTCAACACAGAAAAGAAAAAAGTTAGAAGTAAGTTAATCATTTTTCAATCAGACAGATTTTCCGATGATAAGAAATAAACACCGCCCATAGACACCAAATATGGCTGTTTATTTATTAAGATAAATCAATATTTTAGACATAAATATAATTATTTATCCTAAGAATTTCGAACCGTTTAATGTAATGCAAAAATTTTGTAAATGTCCCGAAATCTACAAGTACAAATTTGTCAGTATTGTCAGATACATTTAGATAAAATACTAATACCTCTTGTAATTTAGAAAAAAGATTTGGGATAAGTTTTTACCACGCTTCTGAGTGCAAAATAATTAAAAATTTAGGAAACTCCAGATAGCTGTAATTATTTTAAAATATGACTAGGTATGCAAAATCCACAAATAACTATTTATAGGCTAATGCTGTAGATAGGCCGAGTTGAATTAGGACAAAAATTTTAGGCCATCGAAATTACACCCTAACAAAATTTTTCAATTGTTATTTTATTAATGTTTGCAAACAAACAAAAAAATTGTTTGCAGTAATAATAATAATAAAATAATATGTCGGATTTACTTTTATGTTCGCTCTCTATTTCTAATCGGAGAAGGTATACAATTTTCAAGAAGAACTACTATTATAAATTAATTCATAAACGTCAAGAAAACAAGTAGTGTATTTATTTAGACATCAGATAAAAGTATTATCTCTACCTGTGATCTCATTTTGTTACTGGATATTTTTAACAATGAGTCAAAGCGGTTCTTTTACTAGAATGATTAGACGACAGGTTCCGGTAATTTTACTAAGTACATATATTAAAACTACAAAAAGAAAGAAACTATAGTTTTCATATAAGTAAACAAAAATCAGCATTAGTACAATTAACGTATAACTTAAAGCTATTTAAGTAAGTACTTCTATGTATTAGAATCGTTGACTAACACCCATAACTCAAGCATATATTTTGCTCAAGCATATCATTAAATTCAATTTGCGTAACTTGTCCAGGATTATTATTATTTGTCGGATCTTTGTCAAATATAATTAAAAATAACAGCAAGCACTCGAAAAAAAATTGTATACTTTTTTTTGTTTACAGTGTTATCAGAGTTGTTTCATCTAATGAAAACTCCTGAGGTATCTGACTTAAATAAACATACCTACAATTGAATTGAGAAACTCCTCCTTTTGTGAAAGTCGGTCGAAAATAGAGACTGCTTTTTAACTTTAGTGTTTTTGTTGGAGCTTTTTTTTAAATTTGAGATATAATGTTTTCTGTATTTTGTGAAAATGTGTCACGTATCTATAATCATATTTTGTAAATTGTACTAGAATCTCTGGCTTTCTAGCCTTTTACTAGTGACCTCATGTTTTTAGCATATTCACGCCCGTATCCCGTAGAGGTAGACATAAGTACAGCCACGACTAGCGAAAAACACTAAGTCCTGCAATGTGATATGTGGCAAGCCTTTTGCCAACCGGGCAAATATCCAATCCCGGCCAACGTTGTTTTTTATTAGAAAATGTAAAAAACAAATTTCCCTTTTTCGTTGCCCGACCCGGGGATCGAACCTTGGAACTCATACAGTCAAGTTCAACACCAGACCGTTATAGACCATAATATGCAGATGCTATGTAATTAGTAATAGATATGTTAGGAATGATGCAAATTTTCACTTACAATGTGACCCCTTTAGGGACGCATTTTTCAAAAAACTTTAGGGAAACCCTACGTCGTTTTAATATGCTGTGTGCTTTATTTAGCGCAATCCATTTAATTGTTTCGGCTTATAAATCTTCTTTTTTAACACTTGGCGAATAAAGAGAGATGATATAAGTTTCAAATGTCTTTGTGTCTCTGTCTGAGGCATCATAGCTCCTAAATTAAAATAGACGATGCAGATTTTTATGGTTTTAAAGCTTATGTAGTAGAGATGGTCCTTAGCTACTTTCAGAAAGGTTTTGTAGGAGCCTATTGAGTTTTTATGATCAGGTATCATTTTATATAATTAGACTTCAGGTATCATTTTATATAATTAGACTATAAATGCATAATTTTATTTATGCTACCAAGCCATGACCGTGATATGTGAATCCGCATATGTTTACATTTTATATTTTTTTGAATTAATTGCATTCCGATAGCTGGACGTAGCAAGGAATTATGTTTCACGCTGCAAAGTTAGAAGGACTCTTTGGTAGTAGATTCTAAAGTATGCCTAATTTGTTTTAAAATTTTGTTGTTTAATAAATTCTTTTTATTTTCAGAGACCGCTGGTGTTTTTGCGAGGAATGTAAAAATATAAATATTCCGCTTACCTTATTGAGCTATGTAAAAAAATTCCAAGTTATTGCCAAAGCAATAACTCTAACTATCTTCAACTGCTCGCTTTGAACATCACTAACAACGTAGCGTTTCACTTGAAATATTTGGCAGTATAGCTACGTAACTCTACCCGAAAACTCAATCGTAGTTCCCGCCAAACTAAATGTCAAACTGTCAAACGCGAGAACATTGTGCCTCTGCTTCAGAATAAAGGCACCACTTCACTGATTACAAAACACAATCTCACGTGGAAATGTGACTGTACTGCTTGCCTATACCTTTATGGTTATAAAGGGCTGTTTACGAGATAGCTCTATTAGGCTAAACCATGACAGAAAAGGATAGCAATAGTCGTTGCCGACTCCCATTGTAAATCCGCTTACTGTGTTTAGGGCTGCTCACTTGAAAGACAGAGATAAATAGTATTTTAACTGTGCTTTTGCTTTGGTTGGCTCCGCCCTATTCTCTTTCATCTGATGGTGGGGTGAAGTTGGACAGTTTTAAATTAACTATTGTAATAAAATTATATCTTCAAATGAGGTGTTTTTGGTAATGACGTGTTTCATTTATTTTTAAATAAAAGGCTTCAAAATTTAACTTTAACCTTCTTATTTTTCATGACAAGTGTTAAAGGGGTTCAATATTTTAAAATTCTTATTTTTCATGACAAGTGTTGAGCGGTTCGACATTTTAAAATTATCTTATAATCTAAAAATACATTTTTGTAAATGTAATTTGAAGGAAAGTAAGAAAAAAAAGTCTTAAAATGTACACGCCATCTGTAACTGATATATAAAATTCAGACTTTGGTGGAAGTAAATTTTCTGAGCCTTGTAGTCTCTACAACTAAAATTTTAATAGATAGGTACTTCATCAGAATTAATTTACGTAGTTTTCAATATTTTCAAATTTTGTGTTTTAAAAGAAAACCTTGAGGTATATTCTAATTTAAGTATATCTATCAATAGAGGTAATTATAAAATTGTACAAATGTAACGGTAATTATATACCTTTTGCGAAACTTAGATTTAAACATTTTTAAGATTTAAAAAAGATTTACAATAACTGTATATTTTGAAAGTGTCTTTGTCATTTTAATTCAAACTTACGTTTTTCCTTTTACATGAAAAATGCTGAGATACACTTACAAAAGATGGAAGCAACACTAGAAAAAACTTCTTTAAAATTCATAACTTAGGCACTGCACCTTAATCGTCCCATCCAGTTTCTTTCTTTTTTGTCATATGACCTTGATGAATCTTCCGCAGCTTTTTAGTCATTACCTACATGTATCAAAGAGATATTGGATGTTTTTAATTAAAAAATAGAACCTGTTAAATGTTTAGTAAAGTTAACTTCAAACGAAATACCTATATCCTGGGCGAATATTGCGTAGATAGGAATATTTGTCCAAAATTATAAATGAACTGCCAATAAGACTTTTTTTTTAAATAAGCAACTTAGTTTTAATAACTTGCGGTTTTAACAATTTTACCGGATTTTACAATAAGTTAGAAATAAGCTTAATGCCCCATACTCAGTCAGCCAGAAGAGCCAAACACCGCACGCCCTCGTTCCATGATTACAATGAAATATTGCGCTCTAAAGTAAACGCTCTAAAGTAAGCGACAAATCACTATTTTTGATGCTATAAAAGTAATTTGAAAAAAAGTATAAAAACTGAAACACCTCTCTTTTAGGTATAGTACTTATCTATGTTTATGTTAAATCTGGTGTTGATATTTTCATAATTGAAGTAGACAGATGGGTTTTGATTTCAAAAAATAAATATCCCTGGACAAATCACACAAATTAAATCTAACCCCAAAGTAAGCAAATTATATGCTTGTGTTATAGGTGTTAGTCAACGATACTAATACATATTAATACTTAAATAGATACCAGAATAAATTTAATAAACACCCAGACCCGGAAATGCAGACATTTAAATGTTCATCACACAAATGCCTGCCCCCGTCAAGGGTTAACTTTTTGATTTTTTTCTATTGAGCAAAGTGAAATGAAACGTGTTTTGGAAACACTAGTCTTATAAAGCATATTCATGTTAATCTTGTGTATTTTTGTCACCAAGATCCATGATTGCTTTATATGACAAAAACATTAAACTGCTGACGTATTTTAGCGTATATGGCCCCTTAAGTTCAAGTGCTCGCTTTGCTAGATCAAATATTTTTATTTCGGTCGGTTATAGCTACGAGGGAACGTGGAGTAGACTAACGTCCAATGTTAATAATATATCTCAATCTAATGGATTTCAAGCAATCTAGATACCTGCGTATTCGCCGGCCTATCCCATACTTAATTGCCATATTTATCCAGTCCACAGATATGTTATTGGCAAGCGATAACATAAAAATGGATCAAAATATCAATCTTGGACAGCAAGTTTTGGATTAGAATTGATTATTAATATTGGCTGTAAGTCAATAGATACTGATTATCAGAAGACCCTCCGGTTACGACAATCTGCTTATTCTTCTTCAACGCCTTATAGACCTATAACTAATTAATAATAATACCTTTAATACGGGTATAATATGACGGCTATGATAAATGACTAATTGAGTAATGTAAATAGTCCATCAATCTTGATCTATTTGACATTAATTAATTTAATTACCGACCGTCTGATACGGTTGCTTTTTTTTCGTTAAAAGGCATTATATTTTATTGGTGTTGAAAAACAGCGAAGGAGAAAAAAGCTGATGTACATTTTTTTAATTTTAAAATTAGAACGTGAAAATTTACGATTCGAAATTAGAACTGTTAAGGTTGCTTACACGTTATACACGTTCAAGCTAACTCAAACTTAAATGTTTAATTAAATAAATCGATTGACTGACCGAATCGTAAAAAGATGATTTTTAAGACTGAATACTGAATATTTGGAAGGGATAGATATCCGTATGTGCTATTTTTTGGCTATTTACTAGATAAATTGTTTTTTTTTATGATAATGGAAGGCAAACAAGCATACGCATTTCCTGGTGGTAAGAAATTCAGGCCGCCTAGAGGACACCAAAGGTGATAATGGTGCGTTGCCAACCTGAGGCTAGGATGTTAGACCTCGAGCAAAAGTATGTTTACCGGCTACCTTACCCTCGAATTGGAACACGTCATGACGTTATGGCGGCAGGAATAAGTAAGGCGATGGTACCAATCCGGGTGAGTCGCTGCGAAACTCTACCACTTAGTCAGATGTCAAGGCGTTAGTGACGGTAAGCCTATGCTCGCCTTTTACGAGCTGCCTGGCAGGAAGGTAGATGGTCTATTCTGCAAAGGAGCCTGGACCAACACGGGAAAAAATAAAAAAAAAAACTTAAAAATCTAATTATCTTTGCCAAAGCTCTTAGATTTTTTTTCAAAACTAATCACATAGCAATACCTATCAGTTTTTTAAAGGTGCATTCGAGTCTAAAGAAATATATTTAATTAATATATATATATATATAAATCATAACCCTCCTTTCAGAGTAAGGTAAAATAGGTCCAGGTGTTTAATGTATGCAAACACAACATTTTATTTTCCTCACTTTATCCACCCTTTACTTCAAGAGTCTCTTCCTCGCTTCCCGCAAAAAGTGTATCCTTGATTTTCCATCTCGTTTCCTTGAGTTCTCACTTTCAAAACAATGCTTATGTATATTGGATCGTATTCAGGTGTAGTATGATTTATTTTTAATTGTGATACAGTTTGAATGCTTCTGTCAACATTTGTGGTGAAGTTTCGGTTATCTCCCCCGCAAACTGCTAGTCTGACAAACATTATCTTTGACCAATAGTATGTAAGCTTCAGCTAATTTGAACCAATCGAGTGCTCGGAATTCGTGTCGCGTTGTTTTTTTTAATTTCTATTTTTTTTATGAAGGTTCATTTTGAATTTTGCGTGTTTAATGGAGTTTCTGAAAGATTTTGCAATATAACTGATGTCTAGTTGCCTTACATTTTATTTGTAACGAGATGAGCCCACTTTTTTTACATTTTTAATTAAGATAATAACTTTATATGGCAATAAAAGGTAGGTAACTAATTTACAATAAAAAAAGTAAGTGCTAATCCTGGAAAGTAGTTTAAATTAAATTTATTTACCTACATTAAATTGATTTTGGCATCTATTTAAGTATTTTTGTATTAGAATCCCTTTGTTGTCCGTGTTACCACCAATGTTACTACATCGTTGACTAACACCCATAACACAAGCATGTAATTTGCTTACTTTGGGGTTAGATGCAATTTATGTGACTTGTCCTAGGATATTTATTTATCTATCTATTTATTTATAATAATTCCTACATGCTGAAATCAGTTAAAAATATTTTTTACTTTTTTCTTCATAAATTGGATCAAAATTGGATACCCACTGCAAAAATAAACCAAATTTTATCTTTTTTCTACTTACAAAATATGCAACATTGACTTAAATATCATAGCGTGATTGTTACATGGGTAATTACCAATAAGACCACTGGTTCCGTGCAGTATTAGGACGACGGCTGTGTTGGAATCCATCGCCTTTCCTATTTCTGCCGCCATAATTACAGTGTCATGTTCCAGTCTCGGCAATCGGTAGCCGGTAATCGCTCTCGAGGAAATTTAAAGGCAAATCCTTTAGCTCCTGTGTTGTTGTCGCCAAGTCCTAGTCCTGTGAAATACATCTCCCAACTCAACCCCACTGAGCAAGCCCCGTCCGTGCTCGATGGGGTTGAGGTCCGTAAACTGTGCGCAAGCCAAACCAATACCCGGTAATACGTAAAATTCAAAGTGACATCTTCCGTCACAAATGCTTGCGGTGTCTATTATTTTGTTGCGGTTTGCAATTTCGTTCAAATTAAAAACATTTTCGCAAATTATGCATTATTTTAAACTGCTAATAACACCATAAAAGTGTTATTGTGAGTAAAAATAAATAGCTATTTGATGTCGCCGACATTTTTATTGAACTTATAAAGGGAAATAGTTTTGTCAAACTTAAATGATTTTTGTGAAGCTAACTCAAATCATTTTCGCACTAAACGCGATGAAAGCTCTAAAAGGAAATATTTTGGGTTTGGTGCCAGGTCCTGAAGATCATGAATACGGTCTTTTAAAGTGGACGAAACACACGTTCTATTTTTTTTTACATAGAGATGTAAATATACGAAGATAATATAGCGTTTTAAAAATACTGTTGCTACATTTTTCTTCTAAAAAAGCAGTTATGAATGACAGAGTAATATCTACTACTTATTAAAAAACTAGAACCTACGCGTATTTAGTAAATTTAGTATATTAAAAACATACCAATTAAAAACGGGTTGCCTGAAAAAGGTCGAATATTTCTAACATTAAAAAATGATGTTGTATTAGGTTTCCCGATTTTTTTTAAGAAGAACGCCTTAACAACGTATTCGCAATAATGTGTTGATCTTTTTTTTTATCCGGTCTCGTCAAAGTAACTGCCATCGACATACCTACCTGTTTATACCTGGCTACCTAGATAAATACCTAGCAGGCAACCCAACCTCTCTAAAATTTATTCTATAGGTACGTCATAAACTTTAAGTAAGTCTTATTATGTCAATATTGCAACATTTAATTTTTTTTGAAAAATAAAACAAAAATGGCTAGATTTTTTTAAGCAACCCATTTTAAAATATTTTTTAAGATAAATTTCTTAAATAAAATATATTCCATCCTATTATACCGTAAGTTAGGTAAGTAGAATAGTGAGTCTATTTTCTTTTGGTACTTTTGTTTGTTGTTTGGATTTGTTTACGTTTATAATGAAAAAAAGTGTTTTTTTATTTTCCAAATTTCGTGATGTTGATTGTTTTCTTTTTGCTTCAGTAGGTAGTAGATACCTACATCATATTTAGTTAGACTGCACAAATCGACTTCCATGTTGCTTACGTGAAGATTTAGTTAAAAAGTAAGTATATTAAACACTAGCTGTTACTCGCGGCATCGCCCGCGTGGTTAATTGTCCCTCATGAAATTTTTTTCGGGATAAAAACTATCCTCAATAATAAAATCAGGCTCAGCAGTTTTTGCGTAAAGGAGTAACAAACAAACATACATTCAAGCTTTCACATTTAGAATTCTTGCCGAAAATAAAATCACCAAAAAGTACTTGTGACGAGTAAATAAATACCTAAATATTAGGTCCATATATATGAAATTGGCGGTCTGTATGGAAGGAACAAAAAGTCGAATATTTTGCATATACATATAATATACGTTCAGTCAAAAAACTATCGGAAATGGATATGTGTTTATGGCTCCTGATTCAAATTTTTGTTATTAGATTGGTACGACTGCTTTCCGTCTTGGCGCGGAGTTAAAGTTGCATTTGTTATTTATATTAAATACAGTGCTGTTTTTAGTTGTATGATATATTAAATGTGTAGTTATATCATATACTTGATACACTTGAACAGTTTGTCTTAAATTTTGCATCACCAATGGAATTTCGAGTTCGTAATTAATGAAAATATTAAAGAAGGCTTACCGTGAATCTACCTTATCAAAAACTCGTACTTACAAACTTACAAAGCTTTCAAAAGCGGCCGAGATGTGATGGAAGATTTGCCCTGCATGGTAGGCCATTAACGTCGACCACTGAAGTTAACATAGCACAAGTAAACAGTGACTGAAAATTCTCATCCGAATCTGCTTTGAAAGACATAGCCGCCGAACTTTTTGTATTTCACGAGTCGATATGTATCATTTTAATTTTCTCCAAAATCTCAATCGCATGAGAGTCGATGAGGACAGCTAGAAAAAGTAATTTCCAACCCGACAATCATGAAACGCATCATCACTGGTGACAAGACATGGATTTACGAGCTTGACATGAAAAACTAGTTAACAAGCTTCGAACTGAACCAAAACCGAAAACGTCACGCCAAACTCGTTCAAAAGCTTAAGGTGTATTAAATATTTTCTTTGACTATCGATATGTTGTGGAAATTGTGAAAATGAAATTCTTCCTTGAAAGTCAAATGGTGCCTAAATAAGGAGTATTATTTAAATGTTATGCGGCGTTGGAGTGGTAAAGGTTGAAAAGCTTAAATATTTTTGCATTAACTTTTTAACACTCATATTCTTCAAATACATATTTTAAAATAATTTAATTTCGTTTGGTTTCATTTCATTTTATTTTATTTCATTTAATAAGACAGAAAATTCAATGAAAATGGCGAGATTGGTAAACAGAAAATTCTTGGATTTTGCTCCACAAGGCCGTCATTGTGAACGAATTTTTGACCAAATAAATACCATTGAGTAACAACCATATTTGGCAGATATGGCTCCAGCCGACTCCTTTTTTTTACTAAACTCAAATTACCACTTCTTGCCACCCATTTTCAGAGAATTCGCATCGAGAACTGAACTCAATTCCGGAAACAGCATTTAAAAAAGGTTTTTATGATAGGATTACGTAGATCACACTATAAGTTTAGCGTTATTTAAAAAAACAACAAGTTATGACCATAATATTATGTTTATTGCTTTTCATAATAATCTTCTTTACATTTTAAACATTTTTTCATGCGATCGAACCATTTTTAAAACAGGAGGACCACAGATCTGAAGGCATGTTTTCTACTTGCTGATTGAATGCTATCACTGCCTCTTCGCAGTTGTTAAAAGTAAAACTTCTCATCAAATCTTTCATTTTCGGGAAAATACAGAAATCACAGGGTACTAGGTTGAGCCTATGCGCAGGATGAATTACGAGATGTCCTTTTTCGGAAGCTAAAAATAACTTAGTTTTGTTAACCGTATGTGAAGAAGCGTTATCATGGTGAGAATGCGGCTTTTGGTTCGTTTTTCGCGAACTTTTTCTAACACCGTGGGTAAACAAATGGTAGAACACCACTCGGCATTAACACTCTTTTGATCTTCAATTAGAATTGTACAGATGAAACCCGTAGCTGAGAAAAAAAACGCGATCATTTTTTACCAACGTTTCTCGCCTGTCTCACTTTTGTTGGCCGGTTCTCATTTTCAAACACCTGTTTACAAGATTGCTGTTTTTTGGCGGGTTCAAAACAATAAATCAACGTTTCGTTTCGTGTGACAATGTCATAAATAGAATAAGAATGTCCGTGGGCATACTTCATAATCTAACCCCAAAGAAAGCAAGTAAGTATGCTACTGTTATGGGTGCTAGTCAACGATTGTAATACATAAAAATACTTAAATAGATAACATAATATATACTTATTTAATAAACACCCAGACCCGGAAATGCAGACATCTAAATGTTTTTCACACAAATGCCTGCCCCTGTCGGAAATCGCGGTTGGTCGATGTACTTAGGCGTGTACGCTAGCCACTTGACTAACGAGGCGGTCACTTTCAATTCTTCGTGTAAATTTTCTGAATTTGGCTCATACCAATCACCAATAGTCCTCGAATTGTCTCATAAGCAATCCGGGGGTTTTCTTCAATTAACCGCCTAACAGTAGCCACATTATTTTCTTTGACGGCAGTTGAAGGCCGCCCTTTACGAAATTCGTCATATAAAGAAACTATAACTCTCTCAAATACAGTAAACCATCACCTCACGGTGCTCAAACAAGGTGCTTCTCTCCCAAAAGCATTTTGAGTCTTGAGTAGAAAGAGAACTTTTAAAATCATAAAAATTTCGACTAAATTCCATTTTCGTTGCGTACGTATAACTTTGATGTGTGATAAAAAATCAATTTTCCGCCAATTGTTTTTTTTTTATTAACAAGACGGTTGCAACGTTTTAAAATTCGAACATTCGAAATTCAAATAGTTCCGATTAGCTAGAAGTGCAAAACTTTTAGTGTGCCCCATGTATTCTTTGGCATAAGTGTATCGTTTCTGAAGGAGAATACTTTGAAGAAGCTAAAATAAATTTTGATGAATCACAAACAGTTTTGTGTATTTTTTATTTTTTCCCGGTACTTTCTTGAATGATTTTATTGTATTTATTTAATCAAAGTATGCACCACTGGTATCTATGCACTTTTGAGATATCATAGGTATCATAGGTAGGTAGTTCATTAATCCCTTTATTTAAAAAAAACCTTTGTGCTATTGCAACATTGCAGAAGTTATTTATATTTAAAAAAATGGTTGTCTGTTGTATGTCTGAAGATATGGTAAATATCTTTCGGCCACGGCAGCCTTACACAATAAAAAATTAACCCTTCCGCAGCACTGGTGCCATGGTCTAACTATTCTATAGTAACCTTTTTAGGTATAACTGTTGTTATTCGTAAATAACGCGATAAATCAAGTTTTCCGTTTGTTAACTGTTTGCAAAAAAAAACCCAAAGAAATGACGGTTTATTCAACACAAATTACCTTTGGTGATAACTGTATGCATGTGAAATTCCTAATCAAAGATGCGAATTTTGTGTTTGAATTGGCCAGTACGACATAACACGAACTTCATGCTTAATATTACTAGAACCTACTACCAGAACAGTAGGTACGTCGTCAGCTCAGTAAAAAAAAACTCGTTTTTTATGGGGTATAGGTATTATCATTGGCTACTCTTAGCTCTAATCCATACTGCCTACTGGCACACTTGTTTTAGTTGGATAGGTTTATCGGTTCAAGCTTTAAAGCGTGATGGAACCACATACATACACCTTTTTAAATTATATACTTACATCCAGGTATCCTAAATCATCGAACATCGAAACATCTTAACAGAATATGTTTACATTTATTTATTTTTAAGAAATTCCAAGAAAAACAAGCTGACAAATATCCTGATGGTAAAAATATACGTTGCTCGGAGACACCAATTGTGCAAATCGGATAACACACCATTAAAGTAACTAGAGGATGCCAAGTTGAAGCTTTCGTACGACAGTAAAAAGCACTGTCCTAATTATTGGTTTTAAATTTTTTGTTGTGTTTCTGTTAACATTTTTCTTATTCTTGAAAACGTGGTCTTCTCAGCTCGTCTCCATCGGTCGTCAATGGTAATAATCTAGTTGTTTAGATTGCATAAATACACCTTTTTCGATTTGGTACGTATAACTCACCTGTGCCTTCTATGGTGCCTAAATGCGATGTGGGTTTCTAAACATTAGGATTTATTTTACTTAATTGCCTTAACAAAAACAAAAAAAAATATTTGTATTAAAATTGAGGCTTGCAGTTACTGCGGTTAACTCGACTGCGTCGACCGTGAGGATATTTCCAGCGTTGCACTCGGTGCACTTCCTACACGACCCACGCCATTATTGTGCTAATTTAATGCATATATAATTAATAAACTTATTATCTTATTAATAGATATATATCTATGGAACTATTGTTTTCTTATTATGTAAAGCAAAAAAGGGAACACTGTGTAAAGGCAAACAAGCAAACTTCCTGACAGTAAGAAATACACGTTGCCTGTAGACATCAAAGGTACTAAAAATACCTACGTTACCAAACTATGGTAAGGATCTTCAGTTGTCTACATTATCTTCTCACCCGAAAAACAACATTGGCGAGCAAGGTACGGTGTCAGTCTTCTTTTCCTTGCCGTTTCATTGGTATAATGAGTAATTTCACTTTCAGGTAAGGGGATCATAAAATCCTGACCTCAAATCAAAATTTCTTTAGTTTTTGGGGTTTTCCAGGTATTGTAATAATGTATGCCAGACAAGCATCCTTCAATAATTGTTACAAACAGGGTTATTTCTTGTCCCAGCTCCAAATTTTAAATTATAGTGTTTGAAGATCGGTTCCACTATTTACCTTTATTATTATTTTTTTTTTTATGACATGGGAAGGCAAACAAGCAGACGGATTTCCTGATGGTAAGAAATTCCCGCTGCCTAGAGACACCAAAGGTGGTAATGGTGCGTTGCCAACCAGAGGCCGGGATGTTAGGCCTCGAGCAAAAGTAAGTTTACCGGCTACCTTACCCTCCGAACCGGAACACGTCATGACGTTATGGCGGCAGGAATAGATAAGGCGGTGGTACCGATCCGGGTGAGTCGCTGCGAAACTCTACCACCTAGTCAGATGTCACGGTGTTAGTGACGGCAAGCCTATGCCCGCCTTTTACGAGCTGCCTGGCACAGGAAGGAGATGGTCTATTCTACAAAGGAGCCCGGACCAACACGGGGGACTAAAAATTAGTTTCGAGTCCGAACTCATAAGTGGTGGACTTAAGGCTAAAGTGCTCAGCTTCTTGCGTCAGTATACTATCATCTTACATAAGTAGGGGAGCCATAACGATGTGTTAACGGTGGTAAGTAACAAGCTCATAGATGCAAAACCATGAATGTGAGTGACCTGTGTATGTGATGTGACGACAAGAACATGAGTCTAACTAAACACGTCAGGAACTTTCAGTTGTCGGTCGAACGACGAATTTAAAAGTTATGTGTCATGAGTGAATTTCAACAGGTAAACGTTCTTTTTTACGGTTACACTTTTATGATTTTTGATTAGGGCCATAACTCACCGAGACGCCATGGCGACGTGGCCAGCGACGTCGCCAACTAGTTCGTATTGAGATGTATGACGGCTAACGCACTTGGTGACCGAATGACGACGCTTTGGCGAGGCAGTAACGCAAGATCAAGCCTTGGCAATGTCGCAATGGCGTCCCGGTGAGTTATAGCCCTTAAGGCCCACGTTCCATGATTACTATGAACAATGGCGCTCTAAAGTAAACTTCTTAAGCGACAAATCACTATTTTTGACACTATAAAAGTAATTTGAAAAAAAGTTTAAAAACTGAAACACTTATCTTTTAGGTATACCTAGTAATTATCTATGTTTACGTTAAATCTGGTGTCGATATTTTCATATTTGAAGTAGACATTTGCGTTTTGCTTTCAAAAAAAGGTTAACTTTTTGATTTTTTTGTATCGAGCAAAGTGAAATGAGTCGTGTTTTGGAAACACTAGTCTAGTAAAGCATATTCATGTTAATCTTGTGTATTTTTGTCAGCAAGATCCATTATTGTTTTGTATGAAAAAAAACAGTAAACTGCTGACGTATTTTAGCGAATATGGCCCCTTAATATAAAACATGTAAGTCATAGAGATGTCAGTGATTTGATGATAATTTATCCAGTTATGGTATCATGTTTGTTCTATTAAATTATCTTTTGTCGTTTTAAAGAAATAATATTTTGTTTAAAAATGTTGTGCTCGGGGCAAATACCAGGGGTAAGGTTAAACATGTTTTTATATTTGATTAAGAAAAATGTTTTACACAATTTATATATTTATTTAAGAAAAAGAAATTGCATAAAAAAAACTACGCGGGGTTTTACATCATCAGAAGTATTTGAACTTGCAGGTGAATCAAATATTGAATCATGTCAGGAAGTATCGCAAGGTTGCAGCAGAGTTGTGAGTTTGTTTTTACTCTCTTTATAAGTATGTAAAAATTTAAAAAAAGAAATTCAACCAAATGCAGGATACAAGAAACCTAGAGACCAAAATGTCAGATTATCTTATTGAATGCTCCAATTGGTAGCCAGTAAACTTAGATACTTTTGCTCGAGGCCTAACAATCTGGCCTCAGGTTGGCAACACACCATTACCACCTTGGTGTCTCTAGGCAACGTGAATTTCTTACTAATAGTAAATCCATCTGCTTGTGTGCCTTCCAATGTAACAAAAAAAAAGACTATACACTCAAACCTAGAAGACTACATTATAAATTAATTATATGACCTCGGTGTTAACGGCATTAACCATCGGTTGCCTCGAATGAGCTGCTTGGTTTTAAACCGGATCGACTCGTAACCCTCGACGAATAGGTACGAGGAAGAATCAATTAAATATATACAGGACAATGTTTAAAGAATGTATTACCGTTCTAATAAAAAAGCACAAAATAAATCGGACTATCTACGCGTTATTTATTAGATTACTGCTAGTTTGACTCATTCCCCTCCTTTACTCTTGCTTTACTAAATACGAGTACCTTGTGATGTCTCGAGCTCGACAATCCTTCACAAAATAGAGATAACCTTAAAACATTTAAGCAAATACACATTAACGTTAGGTATCAAAATAATTAACTGGTTTTACATTTCAAGTAATTTTCTTTCATAAAACTAATTTTCTTATATAAATAACGTTGCCCGGGATAAGCTATGTCCCCGGTTGGGAGGACCTAGCCCCACCTGTCCCTGGGCAGGCGACGGTGGAGGCTATCCGGCCGGTCCTCCGAGGGTGGTTGCAGCGGCGGTTCGGTCGCTGACGTTCCGACTTGTGCAGGTGCTTTCCGGGCATGGATGCTTCGGAAAGTATCTGCACAAGATCGCGAGACGGGAGGCGACCCCCGCCTGCCACGAGTGCGGGGCGCCAGAAGACACGGCGTCCCACACGCTGGGAGAGTGCGTCGCATTCGAACAACAGCGGCGTACACTCTCTGCGGTCGTAGGAGAGGACCTCTCGCTGCCGAGCGTTGTCAACGCTATGCTCGGTAGTGACAGGTGCTGTCAGGCAGTGGTCTCCTTTTGCGAAGAAGTCATGACGCAAAAGGAGACCGCGGAGCGGGCCCGGGAGAACGATCCCAACTCAGGCCCGCTTCGGCGCAGGCGGACCGGGGGCGCGAGAAGGCGGTTCATCCGCTTTCAAAGTGCTTCCGATGCGGGGCTGCCGGGGGGAGTCGGGAGACTTCCTCTGGCCAGCACGGCCTCGCACGCCTGGGGGGCAGCTCCAGTGGCCGGAGTCGCTCCTCTTTCGGCGCGGGAGGAGGCCCGGTAAAGACCGGGCCGTAGCCGCGGAGCGAGATGGTGAATGCCAACGCGACCCCATCTCGCTCCTAGCCGGGCGGCAGGAAGGTCATAGTGTGGTTTTTAGTCGGTTCGAGTTCGACATAACCCGTCGTTATCTCATTGTGTTTTCTGCTAGGTGCTCGTGGTTGTGTTTCTGCCTACCGTTTGGGAATATGTGCGTGAAAATAATTTGAATTGTAAACTTGAAATAACTAATTAGGCGCAGCTTAACTGCAAAAACCGACTCAAAGTATTTCATTGAATAGGTACCACGTTGCAATTTGATGATATTTTTTGAAAGATAGCAAACGGTTCTGAGATTCCGGTTCATCCTAAATCTATGGTACCATATTAGTATTATCATGACTATCCAACCAGCGGTTTTTGATTTATACTTAGATGCTTAATAGAGCATATATTTTTCACTTATATTGACGACCCCATTATTGATAAATTCAAATCATGACCCATCTTTTTAAAAAAGAACCTTTGAAATCAGTTAATAATTTATTGGTCGAGTAATTGCGTAACAAACACATAAAAATATAAAAATAAAACATTCGAATGGAGAGCAACCATATTAATTATTAACTAAAACTCGGTTAATTGTTCGGTTGCCTAATTTTATACATGTGCGAACAAGCAATTAAATATGGAGATAGGTATATCAAGCGTTGACAATGGAAACTGTACAATATTAAAAAACATCCTAACTAACTCCACTACAATGTCCACGGGGTGAGTCGGGGCTGGGAATTTTATGATAAAGATGGTTTTCATTCCGAATAAATTCAGTGGTGGTAGATTGCAATAATTTTCTGTTGCTATTTCTGACGTTTGAGAATGAGACAGTCTTGTTTCGGACTGGTAGGTAGCCGGAAGGGATAGCGTTAAATTTGTACCATTTAAGCCCAACGCCCCAGCAGCAGCGACGATGGTGTCTATATTTGCCCTGGTTTTCTTTTTCCATCATGGAAGCGGTGTTCTGGTTTGTAGTTATATTACATGAAGAAATTGAGAACAGTGAAACTGCAAAAACCGGCTCCACCTATTAAATTGGGTACCACATTGTTATTTGATAATTATTTTTCGAAAGATAGCAAATGGTTCCGAAAAGGTCTTACATTAATTTTATCAACATCCTGCTAGCAGTTTTTGAGGTTCTCAAGACAAGTGAAAACCTTTTTCATTATTAAGTATAAGTCAAAAGCCAGTAGTCGCAACGTATAACTAAAATGAATATTCTTAGGATCACGTCAGAATCACGGACCCATCTTGCTAAAAAAAAACCGACAAATCGGTTGGCTATTGACGAACTAATCACGTAACAAACATAAAAAAATACATACGGTCGGATTGAGAACCTCTCCTTTTATTAGAGTTGGTTAAAAACAAACACATTTGGGACTTTAATCTTAGGCGTGCTATGAATTACTTACGTTTTGAGTTTTCAAAACGTCTTCTTTTAGAATAAACAGATGCCGCTTCGTATAATATTGTAGTGAACGACGCTAGCTCCATCTAGACACATTGAAAAAAATTAACATTTCATGATTACCACATAGATGGCGATGTGACTTTAAAACTATATTGTAACAATCTCAAATGTTTCGGATAGGTAATGTCATGATACTCACATATTATAACAGATGGCGGTTTTCTTAAATGTAATATTGGCTCTACGTAGAGTAGGTACGCCCAGGTTGAATTTAACTGCAAAAATCCTCATTCCTGGAAACAGTATTATTATTGCTAATATCTGTCTATCTGTCTGGTTGTTACGCTTTTACGGCTTACCCGCTTTACTGAGTTTGATGCAATATGATATGAATATCATTAGAGACCCAAGTTCACACATAGCTCACTTTTCTGTGATACAACTTTTTGTAACAGTTATAGTGGACAATTAAAATGTTTATGAAACTATTAAACGTAGACTTAACTCGCGGGTAAAGAGATGAACAATTAAATTTTCTATCCAGCTTTTGTCTGTTTTATTGTAATTTTCTGACTGCTGACAGGCACTTCTAACCAGCAGAATTGGTTGGTATTTGAATTTTACTTTTCAAACCACTAAAAATTTTTTTCTAAAATTACAGCCTTGTGCAAACTGGTTTTGAAGTATCGACCTGATGCTAACTTTGGTCCGTACTGGCGTGTACCTAATTGGTCTCATCGAAATGTGTTGTTTTTTTTAGACTTACCCATAATAATATGTTTATTAGAAAATATCAAAATTGCACCCATGTATAAGTTGTATAAAAAATATATTTTTGACATTTTGCAAAACTGACTTAAAATGATAATGATGAAACCGCGTGATCGTTACCAGAACGGTACTTCCATGATTGATGGGTAGTAAATAAACATTTCAAAAAATCCTTACTTTGTATAAAATGGTAAAGTCGGATGTTGCATTAATAGCTTTTATTTTTATGTTGTTATCATTTAGTATGACAAGGGGGGCTATTCCGTATCTTTTTAGTAATGATCACTGGCTAAAGTGTACATCAAATAGTTGTCAAATGGCGTATTTAGTATTTACTGTCTCCATTGTATTTCTGTTGGTCACAGGAGATAGCAAACACAAAACACTTTATTTGACAGCTATTTGATGTACACTTTACTCAGTGACCATCACTAAAAAGATATGGAATCAATCCCCTGTTCCGACAGGCACTTACAACCGCCAGAATAAGCTGGCAGTTTCTTTTGAAACCACTGAAAGATTGTTTCCACAAAATTACCCCGTGTTGGTCCGGGCCCCTTTGCAGAATAGACCATCTGCCTTTCTTGCCAGGCAGCTCGTAAAAGGCGAGCATAGGCTTATCATCACTAACACCGTGACATCTGACTAGGTGGTAGAGTTTCGGATCCCCGCATCGGGCAACAAAAAAAAATTACAATCATACATAGCTTCACGCCAAGTCCCGTAGCATTGTAGGCAGAGAGTATCGAGTGCCAGACCTCACGATCCTTCACGTACATTACTCTTTTCATACAAACACGCCGGTTTCGGATACTCTTGACACCACCCCTTAGATAATATCCGAGTGATGTGATCGTGGAATGTCAACGTCGGCTTCCCCGGGTACCTACACTACCATCCTACAAAAAAAATGTTTACATTTAATTTTTTTATAAAAAATAACGTTGTCCGTGGTTGTGTGCACGGTCGAGCCGTTTCAGAGGAGTTCAGGAGTTCTTATTTTAGGGTTAGATGCAATTTGTGTAACTTGTCCAGAGATATTTAATATTTTTTAGTAATTTCATTAATTGTATGATGTTGGCATCCCAGACTATGTAATTATAATTTAAGTAACTGGTAATTATTATTAAAATTTTCATTAATTAAGTTAAATGTATAGGAACCTAAATGTAACGTGCCGATAGAAGTGTTTAATTATTAAAGGGCATACATGTTTTAAATTTTGTACTCATGGTAAAATAACAAAACACTGAAGTGTCTAAGATATTGTACCTATAAGTGTATGCTAAATTTGATTTTATTTGTAAGATTAAAATTTACATATATGTAACTCATGTTAGAAAATAAAACCTGCGATTTACCCTATCAATTACGCAAACAAAGTTTATTAGTTTATTTACTTTAAACATTTCGTGTGTCATTTTCGTATTTAGTTTAGCTTCGCAGCTGTTATTATTATCGTCGTCAAAGAGTTGTACACAGTCAATTGTACACAACAAAAAAATAGAAAAACTTAAAATTAAATAAGCACAAAGTGCGAGCTTGTCTCTAACGAAACAAAAATCCAGCCAACCCGTTATGGAAAATTATGAAAGATATACTACAGCCATACAAAATATAATATATGCTGCAAATATAGCCACACAATTATCTTAAAATTAAAAAATGTAAATGAATCCCCGACAAACGGTAAATTCCTTCAAAAGTTATGATGCCACAGACAGACACCTAGTTAACTAGCAGTCTAACGAGTGGTTCCCGTATTTTTCCGTATTGTTCCGGGCTCCTTTGCAGAATAGACCATCTGCCTTCCTGCCAGGTCACTAGCACCGTGTCATCCTACTAGGCGGTAGAGTTTCGCAGCGACTCGCTCGGATTGGTACCACCGCCTTACCTATTCCTGCCATCATAACGTCCAATCATCAATCATAAAAAAAAGATAAAAAGTATCCTATGTCGATCTCCTGGTTCTAAGCTACCTTCCCATCATTTTCAGCCGTATTGGTTCAGCCGTTTTTGAGTTATAAATAGTGTAACCAACACGATTTTCTTTTATTAATTAATTAATTTAAGGTTTTGAAACTACATATTTTAATTAATTACCCCCATGATAACACTTACAACTGCCATAGCATTTATTTGATTAATCATTTATGTTTAATATTATAACACGCGTATTTGTGAGTTTATATGTATGTTCTATTTTGCTCTTTTGTACTTCAGTATGTCAGCGGGTTCCGATCAAAACAGTTAATTAGCTATAATAGACGGGTGAAGCTGCGGGAAAAAGCCAGTATAATTCAATTAATATGACTTGTATGTCAAATGTAAACGTGAAGTTCGACGGTTATATTTGACAAAGAGATGTGACATCCCGTGGCACTTGTCCCCTGTACGTACGTATCCCACGCCCATAGCCTTACATATTCAGCGCCGCCATGAAGTTAATATTGTCACGTGCCACGGACTGCTCCAGCACTCACTCTTAATTTGTATCTCTACGTGTTTAGGGTTGCTCTTCAATTATTCATTGACATCTGCAAATAAAACAACTTTAGAAAGATCTCTCCGGATTGTAGATTGGAATAAATCCAGAGGGCATACAAGCTATGAACCCTGAGGTTATTACTGTAAATTATTTGAAAATACTTACTGTTATTTTAATTATGCCTGGCGCATAAATGATGCATGTGGTATGATACGGCTTCAAGAAAACTTGAAGAACTTGAGGACTTTCAAGAAAAGAGCGTACCTTCTCACTTTTTAAATGTCGACTGTTGTAGATGTTAGTGAGTTGGGGTGATCATTAACATTCAGGTGACTTCGTTACATCAGGGAACCCCTTTGTTTCCTTTATATAGGAAAGACTTCTTACATGAAAAACCAGACATTTTTAATTAACATGTCTAATTTATTATAGGAAATTCAGCATCGACAGCCTAACAAGGCTTTGCTTTGAACTCATTTCGCCATCGACTGCTAGCTTTCTTTATGATAAATAAAAATATAAGTATAGAATCTACCGCCCGTCTCCTCGCCAGGCAGCTTGAAAAAGGCGAAGTAATTGGGTCGACCACACTACAAGACCACTGGTTATAGGGGACTGTGTAGCAACCTAGCCGGGTCAGGATCCTGTCCCTTCCACCACGATTACAGTATTATATTGTATAGTTTAGTTTCAGTTTGGAGACACCAGACAGGATACACCTATAACATCTACAAAAACTGAAGCTTCGCAATGATACGCCCGGATCAATATTCTTCCTACCTTAACATTAGTAGTTACCGATTTCGTGTCTGGGTGGTCTTCCGGGCAGACGGTAAATGTATGGAAGATGCTACATTAGCCGTATATTTGGCTTTCAACATCTCAATATAGCACTTAATAATAATAAAAAAAGATAAAATAAACATCCCTGGACAAATTATAAGTAAGTTTAAGTAAGCAAATTGTATGCTTGACATGGGTGTAAGTCATAGAGACTAATACATTAACATACTTAAATAAATACCAGAATAAATGAAATAACTACACCCAAATCCAGATTTGCAGACATTTATCTAAGCCACATAAACACGTGTCCCCGTCGTAAATTGAACCCAAGTCTCACACTTAGCCGAGTTAGGCGTGTAAGCTAACCCTTCGACCAACCTGGCTAACAAAGTAATTATTGAACTTTAGAAAGAACGAGTTATTGAGATTGCTTGCATTGAGTTTGAGCAATTTATTGTAGTAAGTGTATATAAGCCCCCTTGTACACCCTATGATGAATTTGAATTTAGAATGGATGAGGTCCTATTTAGTGTTTTATTCAAGGACTAACGTTATTATCTGTGGTGACTTTAACATAAACATATTAGAATTATCAACGCACTCACTCAGTTCTTGCTGTTCAGTTCGGTTCGAAGGGTACTGTAGCCGTTAAACTTAATTTAGCTCGAGGTCTAATATCCCGGCCTCAGGTTGGCAACGCACCACTGCCACCTTTGGTGTCGTTAGGCGGCGTGAATTTCTTACCATCAGGAAATCCGTCTGATTGTTCTCCTTCTATTAATTATCAATTAAAAAAAACAGTAGTAGTGAAAGATGAATCGACTTTCACTTCTTGTGAGTTGCTTGCTTGGAAAGCGTATCCATTATTATTCAAACGAGGACGGGACCAGCTCAAGGTATAAAAGATGCGCCTTTTACTATGGAGATGATTATTATGGCAGTTAGTATCAAATTTAAACAAATTGATAATTAGTTTAAAAACAAAAGTAATTTCATAATCAATTTTCGGATCGTAAAAGTTGTTTTTTATAATATTTAATTAAACACTGACAAACTCATTATCCCTGTTGGTTAACCAACAGTATCTTATTTCACGGCGGGATCAATAGCACCCTGCTGAATATTATGCGCAAAAATCCAGTTTTTTCTTGTCATTATGAAAGTAAATTCATCAAATCAATCCGTTCATATCAAATAAATCTGTGTCTAGTGGCAAAGGGGTTCGGTGTTGGCTATTATTTCAGATCCCGAGTTCAATTCCCGGATCAGGCAGCTCAAAATATGTATTTTTTAATTTTCTAGTAAAATACACCTTGTACAGGATGAGATCGGATATAATCACATTTGGGTACCCTATTTTTATAACACCAATAGGAACGACGAGACTATTAAAGAAGGCGTCACTGATACGCGCACTTAAGACTTTAAATTTGGTCGCCGAGGAGACGGATGTATTCTATACGTTTGTAGTTAAATTAGTTAATACATTTATTAAAAGACTAGCAGCCCGTCCCAGCTTCGTACGGGTGGACAAACTTTTACGTTATTTTATATGTAAACTTTACTCATGAATCCCTCTATCAAAAAAAAATCGCATTTAAATCCGTTCCGTAATTTTAAAGATCAAGTCGTATATAGGGAAAGGTAGATATCAAAATACTTACTTTTATACAACTTATTAAACCGTCTCAAAAAATTTGAATAAAGTTTTTAAATTACCAAGTTCCGTAAGTTTCCATACGTTTGATTTTTAAAAGATGTTTGTAGGTGTGCAAAGATTTACAAGTCAATGAAAAGTGAGGCATGGTGAGATGAGGAGGTAAAAGCAACAACAGTACATTTTTTTCTTATTGGAAGGAAAATGTAAAACTGATAGAAAGGCTATTAAACAAACTCGATACCAACATAAAACTATTCTTTAGAGTGGTGAAAAGGCCCGCACATTTTCGTCTGCATCTAGAATGAGTAGAATTAAGTCTAAGTCGATTGATATTCTTGCTAGCACAGATGATGTGTTAAGAAGATATAACAAGGATGCTTCCGCTTTGTCTGAGTACTCAAATAACTTAGAAATAGCTGAAGCATGGCAATAGAGTTATGATGTAAAACGTTGTACGGACGTATGAAATATGAAATAAGTTTATTTTTTTAGTCGATTTGATCACCGCGCGGGACTCTTTCTAAGTTCTTTTGTAATAAATGTTCGAGGCCCTTCATGGACAAGGCATAGATTCATGCAAGGACTGCATCTCATGTAGATGTCCAATTGAATGTTGTGGGAGGTTCAAGGCTATTTCAGGTCTAGAAGATTATATACAGATCATGTGTTTTCGCTTTGCAAAATCGTAGAGAAGCATCTGGCTGTGGGCCAAAGCATTTTATGTGGTTTTATGGATTCCAGTAAAAACCGTTTGATACAGTTGAACGTAAGAAATTTTTGGCCATTTTGCCAGATATTCCATAGCAATAACATACAACAGCATGTAATGGGGGAGACGGAAACATGTCGCCTTGGTTAGATTTGTGGGTTGTCAGCGTGCTTGTTTAACTTGTATTTGTACAAATGCCTCTAATGGTTAAGATCAAAGAATGTGGGAACTTATGGGTGACCAATTGGTGAACTGCTCACTTTATGCTGATCATGCTTTAATTTTGTGTTCTATGCGAACATGTTATGGCTGATAATTGTAAAGAAAGAGGTTTACATTCGATTGCGAAGAAAGTCAAATCAAAGGTATTTGATAGATATGTAGCCAGAACGGATGTAAAACCCCGAGTTGGTTCGGGTCCTCTGAGTAGGTACTGGTGGTAGAGCGCTGTGCAGGAACTAGTCTAGGCACGGATCCGCCGCCTTGTATGATTCTGTCACCATAATGACTCTGTCTTGTTCTGGTCTAGAGGGTAAGGTAGCCAATAGACTTGCACAATGGGCCTAATATCAACGGCACTGAACAGCGAAGTACCTGCAACATCTATGACAACATAGCCACGGTGTCCTTTTTCGCTGATCTCTCACATAAAAAAAGTTTAAGTAGACGATGAAATGCTGGAACAAGTAAATGAAATTATATATCTTCTTTTTTGCAGGGATGGAAGGTACACCGCGGATGTAAAAAGTCAAGTGACTGCAGCGAATAGTACAAATGGAACTTTCGGTAAGCTATTTCAAAGCGAGGTTTTGAGTTAGATTCATCATCTTTATTATCACCAGCCCGAAGACTTCCACTGCTGGATACAGGTCTCCCCCAAAGAGTGCCATAAGTCACGGTCGCCAGCCGCTTGTATCTAGGGAATCCCCGCAACTTTGAAAAGATCATCAGTCCACCATGTGGACCTCCCACATAGTGGACTAATTATCTTCGTCTGATGATGATCGTTTAACACTATGTCCTCCACTACGGGCCCGCCACTAGAGAACCTTTCTTCCTTTTTGTCGGATGTCGGTTCTACGAGTAATGTGGCCTGCCTATTGCCACTTCAGCTTGCTGACTCTCTGAACTATGTCGGTTATTCTCGATCTCTTGCAGATTACCGAATTACGGATCAGATCTCGCAGAGGAACACCGAGCATAGCTCGCTCCATAGCACTCTGAGCGACTCTGAGCTTATTTAAGAGGTTCACATTTAACGGCCAAGTCTCAGTTCCGTATGTTATCACCGCTAACCAGTGTGGGTTAAAGTTTTTCGACATTAGGCTCTGCGGTAATTTGAACACGAAGATCTTCTTGTTTTGAACCCTTTAATTTCTCAAACGCTGCCCATCTGAGTTGGATTCGGCTATCGACCTCTTTCTTGAAATTGGGTTTACCTAACTGAACAGTTTGACTGTGGAAGCTAGAGTTGGATTTAGAAAAAATCCACGAAAATAGGATAAATGCGAACGCTCGCTGTCCGCACTCACAACAGTGAGAACCGTGAAAGTGTGGGAATAAAAGTGTTAGTTTAAAAATGGGAAAGGGCAAGCTCCGTTACACGACAGATGAAAGAAGAACAGTGTATCTGTTTTAAAATTTTACTGTATACAGTGCGAACGTAGATCTAAGAAGGTATCTAGGGAGGGAGGTTGGGTTGATATTGCACAATCAGTTCATTCGATTTTAGGGTTGTCGAAAGTCTCCAAAAGCAAAAAGTTCGTTTGAAAAATTTAATGAATATGGGGGAATCTACCTAGTACCTAGGAAAGTGGAACCTACCTAGGTTCGGAAGGATTCGTGACATTTGGCACTTAATATTTTTTACCTACTCCGTAAGGGACTTGGCGTGAATATATATACGTGTGTATGTAAACTAGAATCTGAATAGGAAGTGTGAATGTGAAACATCACATGTTTTCTGCAGTTTTCAGCTATCTTGTTTTAAAATTACCCGCGGCTTCGCCCGCGTAGTCTAGTTATTTAATATTTACCTCTGCAACACTACCCGTTGAAATTTTGAAATAAAAAGTAGCCTGCGTTCGGCAGATACTAACAACCACACCAAAAATTTCAAAAATACGTTTCCTTTACTTGTTGAATTTAGTGTTTGATCTTGATCTTACAATTTAAATTGACAAAACTTACCTAATTGTAAGACTCTGTTCACGTCAGGAAGTGTCGTCATTTGATTTAAAGTGAAAGCTTACGTCCATCTATTTTTATTATGATTGTCATAAAAATATCTGGATATTGCCATAGCCTGCACAGTGTCTGGAGCTCGACCCCACGTCTGAGGCATTCTCCAGGGATTTACATAGATATTTTAGAGGACTTGGACAAGGTCACAACAACCCAGCAGCTAAAATATTTCCTTAAATTTCAACAGTCCACAAGGACCCATCTTTTTTTCGCGTAGGGGAATCCGCACAACACTCTTGTGGAATCAGTTACCGAGAGTGGTATTCCCAAACGATTATGACTTAGGAACCTTCAAGAAAAGAGCTTACTCATACCTTAAAGATCGGCAACGCATCTGTGATACTCTTGGTGTTGTGAATGTCGGTGGGCGACGGTGATCACTATCAATCAGGTGACCTACTTGCTCGTTTGTTTCCTCTTTTATAAAAAAAGGCCCCATGGAAATTAATTGACCCAAGACCCCAGCTACTCCGTGCCCTTCTATGGCCAACATGCTATCTAGGTATATACCTATGTAGGTGAGTATATTATTAGGAGCTAAATCCATTCTTATTGTATGTCCAAAACATATATTAAATTTTTATAACTAATATCTTTCAGAAAAAAAAGATAAAGCTTTTTAAGATTTATTATATTAAATTTCAGATTGTATTAGTACCCCGGTGACATCAGAGGAGTGATCTATAAATAGGTGAATGAGCAGTCTGTATGGAAACTGTCGCTGGCACGCGACATAAGGCGGAAGGCTTTAATTAAGGTGCACCCTTCTCCCTTACTACGGTACTTTTCATTAGTTTAAATAAGAAACAGAATTGATTTTGTTTTAATCAGCCTTATAAAAGAAACAAAATAATTTAACAGCAGTTAAGCTAAAAAAACCGACTCAATTTCAATACTATGTCGCCTAAAGTAAATTAAAAAAATACGCATTGACTGATTGAGTTATTGTTATTGTGTTATTGTTTAACAGAGAGATATTAGAGCTATTTAAAATGTTAGTGTTACGGACTCCCTCCGAGAAAAATTCAAGGAAATAAATATTTTAACATTGAGTTCTCAATTCATACATGTGAATCTAATTTCTGTTAAAAAAAAAGTGTATGTTCATGATATAAAAACAAGAAATAAAAATAATCTAGTAGTATACAAAACTCGTCTTCATAAAATTAGTAAATCCTTTTTGGACCAATGTATACGTTTCTACATTAAGCTGCTCATTATATTAGAAATACCTTTAAATAAGATTAAAAAATGTATAGAAGCAAAATTATTTAAATAAGTCTCCAGGTATTTGAAAGACGTACATGACATCTCGCACTGCAATTTGTTATACTTTTTATTTGAGTTAAAATTATAATTTGTATTTTTTAATAGAGGACACAGGACTTGAATCCTCAGTAGCTCAAATGGTTAAACCATTCGTCGGCTACAGACTAAAGGTTACAGGTTCAAATCCCGTCGGGGGCGAAATATTTTTCTTTCTTTAAAATTTATAAAAATTTAATTATAATGTTTCTATTAACATTGAAAAAGGACGGGGCTTCTGAGTTTTTTTGCCGGATCTTCACAGTGTGTGACCGCTATTCCGATCCGGTGGTAGTTTATAAAAATGTCGACTCGCACTAGAATGGTCCCCCTCGAATGGTCCATGTGAATAAATTTTTTTCTGATTCTAATAAGAAAGAAATGATGTATGATTTATCTCTATCCCCCGATTTGGGGATAAATGTAACCTTGACCCCGGGGCAACTTAAATCAAAACGAACTCTGAAGATTTAAACCATTGACATCCAAGCAGTTTTAAAGTATAGCCGCAAGTATGGCATCCTCCCCCGCTGATTTGAAAGATTTAAAGCTTTTAATAGTCCTCTTTACTTGGGAGGGTTTGAATGTAGATGTGTCTATCCTCCAATCCTGTGACTTATGCATTCGTACGCCTCCTGAGTGGTCAGGTAAAGCCTTCTACCGATATTCATCACGACTCTAGGAAAATGAGTGTATATCATGAGCTTCAACGTATTCCGAGCAGTCGCAGAAAAATTGCCATCTGTTAGATATTGTAGATTCCGGCGATATGAGGAGCACTACTTTCTTCCACGCACAGTTCTCTCTAGAACCCTATCTAGCCTTCCGTAGCTCTTTTATAAATACAGTAAGCGCTGCAACAGGTAAGCTCTTCAGTTTCTATTTGTTTCACTTTATTGGAAAGAGATGTTTATTGAAAAGAGGTTACTATTCCACATTAGTCCTTCCACCCATTGGATTCTTCGAGTCCTCAGCCTTTAATGGTCAGTTATTAAGATATGCTTTTATCAAGTCTATCTCCATTATTCCATTTGCAAACTTCAGTAGATTCGGTGTTCTAATCGTTAACTGAAGAGTTAGGTAGCCTTTGAGGTCTTAATACACTAAATTTTACCAGTCTCAATGCCATAACGTATCTATAATGTGACATAGACGAGTCATTACTAAAATACCACGTATTCACTGTGTATTCGTTTCTTCCAATTGTTTATTCGGATAGTAATATCCAAAGCCTCTTATCGCGTACGAGTGATAAAGGTTGGCGAGTATCCCTCATTCAATACCAAGAGGTTCTTAGTCAAGAAACGAAATAAGTAGTCACCTCTCACATTTTCGTCGGTATTAGGTATACTAAGAACTTTGATGTGCGTTACTGTTGCAGACTGTCAGCAACTTCTTTTTTTGGTCAGGACAGTATTGGGTCGGGTCGAAAGAGGTGCACAGTAGACGTTTAAATATTCTTTGCCCGGCATACTATATAAAACGCCATCATGTCATCTATACGCATGAAATATCTAAGAAATTGACCTTATAAAGTTAGATATGGGATGGAAAAATACTTGAGGGCATTTGAATCAGTATTATTGATACAGGTAGAAGAAAGCTTGCCAATCACGACAGACTGCATTCACATTTGTATTACGAAAGATTAAGAAAGTTGTAAGTCGTCCAATGTTATTAACTGCTTATTATGTTTATACTGAATCATTAATACGATACGGGATCATATTTTTGGGTAACTCCACTGAGGTAAAATTAATTCTCAAAGCAAAAAAAAAGTGTAATAGTTCCATTTTTGGTTTAAAACAGTTGAAAAGTTGCAAGTCTTCATACATATTTGAAGCTTTAATTTTTATAAAAATGAATCAAGATCTTCATAAATATCGAGCTAGGAGATTACACAACAATAACAAAGATTGTTTGAATGTCCATAGGTCAATATTCTTTAAAATGAATGTGGTGAATATGTCACAATGTTTATAATATTTACCTCGAATTCGAAACATAAATTAAACAATTAAAAGAAATGTTTGCTGATCTCAAGACCATATTATGAAATAAATGAAAAGTTCAGAGACAAGTCATTAAATCCTAAGAATAAATTATATAAAATATGAATTGTTATGTGTTTACATTAAATAAGTATATTTAAATGTGATTAACAGTGTTTGTACCTATTTATTAAATCCAAATTGATTGTTCATTATTAATAGTAGATTATATTTATATAAGTAACTTTAAAAAATTCAAAAACATTATTTTATTTCATTATAATGTTCCCATTTTGATAATTTTAATGAAATTGCAATTTAATTAACATTTTGATTTCTATATTTACTTATCGCAATTTATTGTTATTGTTCAATTGTCAGTTGTTATAAATTTTAAAGTGTGTACTTAATTAATTTGTGAGTATTTAATTTAAAATATGTATGAGTATTTAATTTTAAATATTTCTATATGAATCTTTGAAGATTCTGTATGCTACTTAATTGGACTGGTAGTAGCGGTCCAAGTTTTTTTTACCAATAATTCTTGTAATACCTACAACTACAGAAATAAATAAATTAAATTGAATTCAAAAAATATCCAAACTTTATCCGTCTCAGCACTTGTAGATGTAGCGACGTTCAGCGGTACGACACAAGTGGTAAACAGTTTCCAACCAACTTCATTTAAACCATTTTCCAATGCGTCTACGTCAATATTGTTGAAAGAGGGTCGTAATTTAAAAGAAGTTTTACCTTGGGAACCTAGACTTAATAGGACAAGAAGATAAGACAGTATTAACAGAAACAAGAGGTAAATCTAAATTGGCATTAATTATTATTAGGGCAATGACAACGAGACACAATTATGAGATTAAGGCGAGAAAATCAGACAGTGGGGAAAATTTTCGGGTGACTGTAGAATATACTAATTCCGTGGAACCCGGATAACTTTTGTTGCGAGAAGTCTTCCAAATGTGACAAGCCTAACGAACGTCGCTGCTGCCCACCAGATCAATTGTCAACAATATAATGATAAATGAATAAAGTAAATGCAATATTTCACTTATTTTACCTACACTTTAGCAAAAACCATATTAAAGCATTGTTCTCTAATCCTTTTGATTGATTGTTGACATATCTAGATTTACTCATATCACGAGATATGTTACGATAATCAATAATTACATAAACATTGCATCGATAAAGATGGATGTCCCGCGACTGCCGAAAAGATAAGCAGGTGCTTCCCCTAGTTTATCTCGTTATCTTAATATTTGATGGAGATAATTTTTATTTGATATTGTAACGCGCCGGTATTACACAAAGCATTATCTTTTCCCTGATAATGCTTTTAAATCATAAATTTTGTGATAGGTGTCCACATGATTCATACAGCAAATTTGGTTTCAAATCTTTGATGCCATTTCATAATTGTGACATAGCAGGTTTAGTTAGGAATTTGAGATAAGATAATATGTTTAATGTCATATGTGGTGCTCAAACTTGTTTTTATGGAAAAAAATAGTGTGAAAGATATTATGTCTGATATTAAGTTCAGAAATGAATCAAAAAGCAACAATTGTGGTAAATTTACTAATTAAAACTAAAAGTAAGCTCTGTACGTCTACAGATACAGATATAAGCGTCCTCATTTTTAACAGGCTATAAAATAAAGGAAATTCTCAATTTGTGAATATGTTTTGTTGTATGTTTGTGCAATTACTCGGCCAATAGCCAATTAAAGTCGGTTGGCTATTTATTTTTAGAAAGACAGGTCATGTTTCTGAGGTGGTCCCATAATCATTTTATCAAGATCCAACTAATTGTTTTTGAACTATAAATTTTTGCATTAAGTATTAAGTGTAGTTCAAAAACATTTAGTAGGATTTTTGTAATGAATAAGGCATTACTTGGCTTAAATCCATTATAAAAGATGTGTAATAAGCTTTTAAAATGCAATTTCCGCGTAAGCAGTACTGTTGTGACGAAAAGTCTTCCAAATGACACAGAATGTGACAAGCCTAACTAACTTTCTCACCGCCCACCATAGAGACCAGACCACAAATAAAGTAAGAGCTCTGGAAACAATATAAATTGTCACGTCCTTCGCACGTGACAACGCTACCTAAAATTCCCACCACCCACCGCCCACCACTGACCAGATCACGAATGGAGTTCAAACTTGGGAAACAAAACAATTTGTCATGTCCTTCGCCAACCTTGTGGAAGAACTCACCACAGAAAATACTAAGTCGCACTAGACGTACGTTTTGCCTCGACACGGATACACAAAATGAAAGACGAGATGTTGTCGTTTGTACGGTATGGTCGATTTTCTGTAGACACCTCGGTGACGAGGCGAAACGCACGTCGAGTGCAATTTGGTGTTCTTTGTGGTGAGTTCTTCGACAAGGTTGGCGAAGGATGTGACGAGCTGTTTTATTTTCCAAGTTCGGAATGTATTCGTGATCTGGTCTCGGTGGAGAGTGGCGGGAACTTTAGGTAGGGTTGTCATTAAATTATATTTTATCCTGAACTCTCACTTTATTCGTGGTCTGGTCGCGGAGGTGGGCGGTGGGAACGTTAGTTAGCCTTGTCACATTCTGTGTCATTTGGAAGACTTCTTGTTACAACAGCTATACTGTTTACGCGGAATTAGCAAAATGAAGGCTTATTTTATATCTTGTTAGTAGGATGTTGATAAAATTTAAGTTGTGTATTATGTATTACAATAACTATTTCAAAAACAATTACTAACTTTCAAAAAAAGAATAATTAGATAGTGAGGATTCAATAAAATATTTGGAGTCGGTTCTTACGGTTTTGGTGCACCTGATTATTAATAGTTTTGAAAAGTTGGCCATTACTTTGCTGAGTTTGCGATGCCATTGCTGAGTATTATTACAAATCACATTTGCAATTATTACTTTCATATAGCCTTAATTAATACTGCACCTTCAACAAAAATATAACTGTCTTGCTACAGCCAGACCCAATCAAGTTCTAAGCAAATAAAACTCGTAGTTGGAGTCACATTAAAGTATTTTACGAACTGAGCTGAAAGCGAACGGAAATGCGTGGTAATTCAGTTTTCTGTGTAAGACCCATAAAGCTCGTGCAACGGTGGAGTTCTCTTGTCTAACATGCGTACACTTTTCGTTTTCACCATTTCTTTCACCTACCGAGCTTAACTGAAATTATAATTTTAATTTGTTTTTTATCAGCTAATGCCAATCAGACTTTATAACATATTTGCAATTATTTGTTATTTGCATCGATTTTTAACACTTTAGAGAAATGTTCCAACTGCGATCTTGACAGGCAGTTGATGAAATACGGGAATTTTTAAGGAGCCATATGTTACAGTTCTATTAAAGGCTCGACGAGTTTGTACCACTTGTCTTACCTCCTTGCCGTTGTGAATAAATGCCGTTTGGTGAATAAATTAACCGGTAAATCTAATTATGTAATAGACTTTTGATGTCAGCCCCTCAACGTTTTGTTGTATACGGGCGACGTTTATTTGTTACCATCAAGAAATTTGTTTCCTTGTTTGACTTTTTGTGTAAAATTAGTAAATTTTAAACAAAATGTATATCTTTGTAACAACTAACAAGCAATTATTTGTAAGGACTGTTTCCAGCAGTATACTTGAGAAGTACCATATATTCAAAATGTATAAAAACACTATAAGATAATGTTGAGAATTTTTGTAGTTCCTATACTCACTTTTGTTTCCATCATCATGTCAGCTCCATGTTATAATAATTTTGCATTGTCATTCGATTTACACATAAAGTACATGCGCCTAAGATAGTCCAGTTTTTAAGATGGCCCCTTCTTACTATTCTGTTTTTTTTTAAGTTTGAAAAAGTTTGAATTTTCTCGTGTTCCGAAGGTAGTAATTTAAACTCTTTGAAACTTAAAAAAAACAAAATATTTTAAATAGGCCATCTTAAGAACTGGACTATCTTAGGCGCAAGTACCTTAGATGCAAAATTTCAGATAAATCAGTAGCTAGGAAGATGTGCGGAAGGAATTGGGAAGATTCGACGCAGGTGCTGCAAAGCTTGTAAGAAATGGAATGAAATCAATAAATACTCAACTTTCATTCTCGAGCTCCTAAGGTATCACGCTGGTATCTATTGTCAATTAATAACATAATATTTTTTGACATGGAATAGCAAACAAGCACACGGATCTCCAAATAGTGGACGTTTTCCTGCTACCACAGTGGAAGGCTAAATGTGCAAGTCTAATGGCTATCCTGCTCTCCGGAACAGAAACATGACACTGTCATTATGTACTTACCCGCAAATCGTGTCATTATGTACTTGGTGGTGGTTGGTAATGCTGGATGTAAACTGTGCTTGCCTTTTATAAACTGTCACCCAGAGAGACAAATGGTCTATTCTACTTGGTCTGGACCAACACGGGAAAAATTCTATAAAAAGGATTTATTGTAAGTAATGGGAAATGTAGCACCATACTAACTTTTAAATCAAATTCAAATCATTTACAACGGACACAAATTTTAATTTAAAAGAAGTGATTTATCTTTTAAAACAGATGTTAAAATAAATATTTCTTTTCAAATGATTTGTACACAACAATGTTCGGCATAATATTAAGAAATCATTTCGAATGTCTCCACCATTGACGTGAACTTTCCGAGATAATTCGTTTCAAGTCCCTCCTGGCGATCTCACAGGATTTAACAAACTATACAAAATAGTGGATTTGTTAATAAGAGTTTGCCCGGACTGACTATACATTTTATGTAACTTTGCTTTTTTATAGATTGGAACATAATACTTTTAATATTTTTTCCAGGATGTGACATTATCCAAATAAAATATATTTAATTGAATATTTTTAAACTGGGAGTGTTTACGGAGTAAGTATATTTAACACGAACCATTAATAAAGCATTTATTATACATGCCATATCTTTTATGTTGCTTATTAGTCTGTTTAAACAGATAAATTAAAACTACACAAAAGCAAACTAGTGCACTTAAAGTTAATACTAATGTTAACGTTGTACTGAGCTCAAAGTACTAAATATCAAATTTTAGTATATACAAGTACTTAACCGTCAGCTTACATATTACCGAATACTATTATTGTTATTGACATTTTACCGACTACAGTGAGCTTGTTGATCGTGATCCATCATCATGTTTCGTATGTTTTAATTGTACAGAATGGCACGTACCGAGCTATCTAGTAATAGCCTCTATTATTTAGTTATAGTCTAATTTTCTTTAAAAACTGGTATCTTGTTGTACGGCCTTTTGTACATGGTAACTTCTTGAAAATTAATAAATAGGTATCTGTTGCAAATATTATTCATAAATTAATATTAAGTTAATACATATCCCGCTTTGCAAATTGCATGTTTTATATAGTTTGGAAGTATATGTTTTTACTCTGATTTATGATTATCTGAACATGAGTTTTATTTTATTTTTCTGAAAAAATAATTAATACTTAAAACATTACAATGATGCTAAATAGTCTACTTACTAACAAATATGCTTTTAAAACAGGTATTAAAGTAGTTAGTAGTTCATGTTTATTAAAACTGAATTTGTCTAATGTTAACTTGATCCTTGAAGTAAAGTTAGAGATGCTTTAGTCGATGTTTATGAACTACCGTCGTAGGTAGGTCTCGTTACAAACCTCTTTATCGTCAGCGATAAATTTTGCTATTGGAAATTGTATGGTTTATGTTGATTCATTCTCTTTATGATAAAATTGATAGGATTATTTATGTTATACAAAGAAAGAAGTACCTAGCAGGTTTGGATGCCTTTCTCAAAGCTTATTGTGGGTATGTTTCCTCGGCTTTGCGAAATATTCTATATTCTCTTATTCCATTATCAAGTACAAAAAAAGTGTATCCAAGCGTTATGTAATCTGAATGCAAAGCACTTTATAAGTCGTTCAAAAATGTGCTTCTACACTGGTTATATATCTTGATTGTAAGTGTATTAGTAAAAATCAGCATTTTAAAAAAAATGCTGAAGTATTAGGAATTACACATTTCAGAAATAGTGAGAAAACAACCCCGGTGGATGGCGAAGGGGAGGACATCATGTAGTCCGACATAACGCCATTTTCTTGGGAAATGGGGATAATTTTTACACTTAAAAAAAAAAAGATTCAGAGATAGACCCTAGATCAGGGGTAGAAAAATAAAATAAAAAGTCTCTCTGTGTAACATCAAATGAAGAATTTTTATGTGAGATGACAGCAAACATGGGAACTGATATCGTGGCGGTGGGGAAGAAACGTGGCGTATATACACTTTGGCTGTTGTAGGTACATCGCTACTGGCTACCCTAAACTCTGGACTGGGTCATGTTAAAGTCTTTATGGCGGCTGGATTAGATGAGGCAATGAACCTCTTTCCGGGTGAGTTGCTACACAGCACTTTACCGCCAGTGGTTTTGTTGGTAATAACACATTATACTTCCCACTTTTGAGTAGCCAAACAGAGAGGTAGATAGAATATTCTTCTAAGCGGGTTGGGACCAAAACGGGTAAAATTAGTTTTAAAAATTTTTTTACTAGCTGTCTGTTTCGTCTTCCCGTCTTCGCTTGTATGTTAATTTTTTTGGTCATAAATTGAGATGTAAGCTATCCTATCTTTAAAGTTGAATCAAACTGCACATGGTGTGCAAATTTGATTGAAATCGGTTAAGTAGCTTAGGAGTCAATCGCGGACAGACAACGTGACACGTAATTTATATATACCTACATATATTAAGATTATTTGTTTTTAATTATAGTCAGTAAACATTTTTACTGTCACGGTTTATGAAAGTTTAATCTAAAAAAATGACAGACAATTCACTTACAGAGATTAAATACACGTCCATTAGCTCAATAGATTGTATTGAATATATTTCAAAACTTTTTAACACGGTCTGTCTATGAGTGATTTTTAATTGCCCACGTGTTAGAAATGTAGCCTATATGTGCTAAAGTGTTTTTTCTATTTCTACGCGTAAAACGCAAAATGGAAATGAAACATGCCTTCAAGCACAATATTAGACGTTTTTGTCTTTATGTTATCATCATAGTGATATATAATAAAGAAAATTGCAGTCACCACTCACCAGTACCACAAAATATAGAAAGGTACCGTACGCTCTCATATAAAATGCAAGAAACAGTTGGATTATTTGAAAAATATACAAGTTTGTTGGATAACTCCTGATTACTGTATCACAGTTCATCTGAAAATACAGAGAGCGCCGTGGCCTGGGTGTAAATGAATTACACTAAGCACCGCGGTCTTGCGGACGTGATTCCACGATCACACAGGGCATAGGTTTTCAAACTGGAACCCGGCTTCACAAAATAGCCCATAGATTCCGGTTAGTACCCATATAATACTACCACTAATATAGTTTATACTAAAAATATAATTAATACTAAAGAGGAAATATTTGATTAGTTGTTTGTATTGAATAGTATAGAAAATTCTTTTACCATTGCAAGTCACAATTATCCCTGATAAACATAGCCTACTTTTTACCACGGGACAATGCTTCATTCCTGCAGGGCAATGGGTAACAGGACACAGGGTAGTAAAAATATTCTGGAGGCACAACCCGTAGGCTCACCGTCACTAGCACCGTGACTTCTGACTAGGTGGTAGCGTTTCGCAGCGACTCACCCGGATTGGTACTACCGCCTTACCTATTCCTTCCGCCATAACGTCATGACGTGTTTCGGTACGGGGGGTAAGGTAGCCGGTAAACTTACTTTTGCTCGAGTCTTAACATCTCGGCCCTAGGTTGGCAACGCAGCATTACCACCTTTGGTGTCTCTAGACGGCGGGAATTTCTTACCATCAGCAAAATCGGTCTGCTTGTTTGCCTTCCAATATCATAAAATAAAATAAATAAATAAAATAACACACAACTAGCCGAAGACACTAAGTCCCACATGTGATAGGTGGCAACCGTCAACCGGGCACATTTCCAATCCCGAACACCATTTTTTTATTATTAGAAAAGTAGAAAAACCAAATTTTCTTTTTGTTGCCCGACCTGGGATTCGAACCCGAGATCTCATGCCGTCAAGTCCAACACCTGAACCGTAAGACCACAGGGGCGATTTAAAATTACAAATTGTCCAGGTAGGTAGAACTACTAACTGTCGGCACATCATCTACACTTTAATATCAAAGAGGAGGATTTTTTTTGTGTTTGTTTGTATTTAATAGGTTCCGAAACTACTGGACCGATTTGTCTACCCGTACGAAGTCGGGACGGGCTGCTAAACTGATATAAAAGTCTACAAGCACTAGAACTCTTAAGGTAAAGTAAAAGTTTTTTAGATATCACGTAATTATAGTCCATCGCAAAATACAGATAAAGTTTGGATGTAAATGAATCTTCTTAAGCACCGTAAGCTTTGGGGGATGATTCTACACCCACAGAGGACGTTCATGTTCAAACTAAAATCTTGAAATATTGATTTTTTCACGTGCTACTTGAAAACTTGTATTGTCCATTAGCTTCTGTTACAAGTAGTTGGTAGGAGGCTAGCTTTGATTCACATGTCACTAACATCATTGCTAAAATTAAGTGGTAGAGTTTTGTGACGACTTGCATAGATTAGTACCACCGCCCCATTTGTTCCTGCCGCTATACTCTCAGTGCTCCCAATTATTACGTTTCGATCTAAAGGTAAAGTAGAGACCTTCTCTAATTCCTTCTATGCAAGTCCAAATATTTCTAACCATTAAAAAATTTGTTTGCATATTTATCTTCCAATCTTGTAATACATTTTAATCCATTTTCATTCAAGGATGTGAAACATATTTGCAAAATATATTGTTTTACAAAAACGGTTCTCTATACTTAAAAAAGAAGCAGTATCTACTATTTTGAAAATCATTTATTATTTTCTTGTGATTATATGTTAAAAGTTGAAACATGTGAAAGAAAGAAAGATAAAAATATTAATTTGCGGAATGTGAGTGTTACAAAGTTATTTAAGCGTTCCAACATATTCTACCAACTTGTGGTGTGCAAATATTTTAATAGGTTTTAATCAAATTGGTAATTTTAATTATTTATTTACTATTTCCACATTGTTTTTTGTATTGATTACATGATTATTTATTAATACAAATAATTTTTAGAATGTAAATTAATTTTACCCTATCTGCCGTAAACTACTATATGTAAGTATGTATTAAGGCACTGGGTTCCAAAAAATGGTTTAAAATTAGTTAAACCAACTCTTTTTTGCAGTTTTACTGCGAATACATTACTTTAACAAAATATATAAGAAATGCATAGTGTAAGACTAAATTAAAAAAAAAGAGATTTGACGGAGAGATATTGGCAGATGTATAACCAGGGCACCAATGACTAGCCAATCAAACAAAAAAAATAAATTCTGATTATTTGATTTGAAATACAATCTGAAATTACTAAAACTTCAATAAATTATTCTATTGACACCTTTTTAAATATCATTGATTGACACTTATTACAAATAAAAATTCTGAGCAAAGGATGTTAGTAACATAGGAATTTGTTAAAAGTTTGACCTGTCAACGGGATCGACATCACTTATTTTGGCCAATTTTATCCGAAAAACGTTTGTGTTTCTCACTTTGAAACAATGTGTAAGTAATAAGGTAGTATTACCATATCTTTAGCTAATGCTCGTCACTAGTTATATATGTGTCTGTTTGTTCAGACATCAATTATTTCTGCACAAAATTAGGCATTTTCTAAATGTACTAAATTTTGAGATTATGATTTGAGTATGTTGTAAATAGACATACTTTTATAATTAATGATGTAAGTTAGGTACGTCATATTTTTATTGATCTCTTGATAAACTAATTAAGTATATGAATTACATCATTCAAGTTATGTATTTGTCCAGTGTTATTGGTAATATGCTAAGCTAAAGAAAGTTTTTATTAGAGATAAGCTCGCCTTTTGTAACATTGTTTTATTTAGTTCTAAGTTTTTCTGTTATGAGTGTTTGTCAGTTATGTTGTGTCTGTATTGTGTTGTGTTAAACAAATGATTAAAAATAAAATATAATTAATATAAAACAATATCCCTATTTCCTAAGATCATTGCATCACGCGTGAACGAATAGACCAATTTTGCTAATTCATTTATTTTTGTTATGTTAGTTTTTGTAAGAAGAAAGGTACATATTAAAAAAAAGATTCAATGTTCATAGTTAGATCAAGACGACTTCTGTCAGATCAACTAGTCTATATAAAAATAAATATCTATTTCTCTTTATTTATTTTTTGCGAAGATAGGAGACAACGGAATACAAATAATTTTAAAGTGCAAATATATAAAACAAAACACATATAACAAAATATATTTCCTGTTTAATCCGAAATCTAGAAATATAGTCAAATTAACTAAACTAGAAAAGAAAACTACGTAGATTTTACACCTTTACAAGTTTATTGACCAACTCCTTAGTGTCATCACGGTAACAGGAGTCAGCGGTAACAATAAGGTCCGGTGCTGTACTTGACTTCATGGGGTCCCAGGTTCGACCTTGGATCGAGAAACTAAAATACGTTTTTTATGTTCTAATAAAAATGTGAGTTTGCCCGATATTGAATATGTTTCCGGCTGTCGCTAGTTTTGCCTCTTATCACATTATGTTACTTAGTGCTCCTGGTTGAATTTTGGCCTCTTCGAGGATACGGGCTTACAGATATTTTTTAAAGGTATGACTAAATAAATTTTAGGTAAAAACATCTAGGGAAGTTACACGCGTAATGAAGTGTTCACTTATTTTACTAATGTGGGAATTCCATGTTAGGTTACAACTTAAGGATACCCCTAAATTATTAGCACAAGAGATGAAATGTACGTTATTTTAATTTAAAACAGATACCATAGCATTTAAGATGTATCGATTTGCAATGATTATGGCTAAGAACTATGCTATATTTACAGAACGGACAAAAGATTTTACCCAATCATGGGGTCCATCAAAATCCTTACTCATATCGCCAAAGGCACCCGCTGTCGCTGATCGACAAATAACTATAATAATACGTGTTGTAAATACATAATATTTTTATTTTTTTAATAATGAGGATACATAAGTTTCTAAGTCATTAGGACAGTTACTTACGTATTAATTATACTTACCGATAATGTTATAGTGTATGTATATTTATGAAAAAAAAAAACTAAAATTGTTTATCGGCATAAAAACATCAGTATAAAACACTTTGCAAAAGCATTTGTGCCAATAACTTTGTAGTCAAAATAATCTGCTTCAAACTTAATAAACTAATCTCACTTTAACAGTAGGAGTAAGTGTATCTTTTGATTTTACACAAAGAGAAAAGTACACGTAACTCATTTGAAAAGTTGGTATCGTTCGTGCGAGTTTTATCAGATATTAGGATGGAATCCCCATTATCTAAGTTTGAGAATCACTGCCGCGCGGGGGTAGCGTTCTATATAAGGTGAGGTAGATACGGTTTTCCAGCATTCAGGCAACAGGTAGCTCGTATCATAGAGGTTAGTATCTTGTGTGTTTTACTTTAATTGACGCATTAATAATATTGTTAAAATACATTATTAAAAAAAATACAATATTTAAATTTGGTAATAAAAATTTTCTAACTTGTTGACATAAAAAAATGTTACTATCCAAAATCAGTTATGTAATTATTTATTGAAAACATTATAAAAATATATTATTACTAATGCATATCCATGACATGTTAAAAATAAATAGACATATAATTGTTTGCTGAAAATCACATTTTTTAATCACATCTACTGTGACAATTGTTACAAACTAGATAAAATTCTACTAAGAATTAAGATTAAAATTGATTTTTTTTATTTTAAAATTATGAACACATTTAACATAAGAGAAAATTTACATTTAATTATTATGCGCATAGTAATATACACCGCTTAGTACATTTTATAAAACAAATAATTAAATTTGTATACGCTTAAATATAATATAGTATCCCATGTAAAACTAACTGTTTTTATAACATTTCGGCTCAACATTAACATGTCTTATTTTCTTTGTAATCATTGTTAAAAAGTGAAATATTTCCAATGGGGAGATCATTGGAAACGAGTTTTTCAAATCATAGGCTTTTCATATCGTTGACGAGCACCGTGTGCTGGGCGCCTGTGATGGCGGGCTCGGAATGGTACCAGAGGTAACAACTTATTGCTATAGTCGTAACTTGTTTACCATTGTTGTGTTTACGATAAGCTTAGTATCCCAGTGTCAGGCAATGCGTCCGTAATATCTTGACAGACAAAGTGTAATTGTTTCCATTATAAAATTCAATCAAACATGTACTCTAGAAATATTAGGAAAGCTCTAAGGAAAAACAAAAGAAATGAAATTTTCCTTCCCTTATGATACACTTTTATTCACTTGTATCTTACAACGCCACGTGTCGACAGTCTGTCAGTTTGGTTTAATTGTTACAAGTTTACACGGTCACTGGTTCGAAACCTAACTAAGTAAAGTTGAGGTTCCACGTGCATGTTCGCGGCGATCTCGATACTTATTCAATTATTTAGAATGGGGTTTAACATACAGGGACGATAACTTGTTTTTGAATTTCTTGACACTTGTTATTGTCTACAGTTTGCCCTGTGTTTATAATACGGCAAATATTTTAAAAATCACTTTCCCATCGTAGTTGGTTTTTCCCGATTTTATACAATGAATTGCTTCTATCTTTGACACTTACATCTTAAAAAATACTGTCGTCCTATTCAATCCCTTTTTGCCCATTTACATAAATGATAAGTATTTAATATATATGTGGTAACATAGTGAACAAGCCCGTTGTTTTCCCCGTATTGGTCCGGATCCTCTGTATAGAATAGACAGCGAAACAGGTCCTTACCAAAGAGCAGCAACTTGCCCAGATAGGGATCCACCATCTTCCGCACTACAGAGAGTAGAGTAGCATGTAGACTTTCATAATAAGCCTAATACACGGCCATAGGATAGCAACCTATAACATCTATGGTGACTATAGGCTGCGGTTAAATCTTCCCATCAGGAGGCCCACGTGCTTGTTGGCTTTCTTTTGCCATAAAAAAAGCAAACGGCTCTCCTAATGATAAGAGAAAATGGTTGCCTTAAGATGACATAGATATCGTAGGTGCGTCGCTTGTGGCCTTGTGGCTGAGTGGCCTATTGTGTAAGTCTACCTTCTACCCTTCACTTCAGAACCAGAGCATGACAATGTTACTATGGTGGCAGGAATAGGTAAGGTTGTGGCTCTACCCAAGATGGTCCCTACCCTGAGAAGACCACTGGCAGCAGAGTGCCTCTACTCCACTGCAATCAGTGTTTTTCTTGGAAATGTCTCTTTTAACCTTTTAATCTACATTTTTGGTACTCATTAAGCATGTTTAATAAATTTTAGAAACATTATTTAATTTATTTAAAAAGGAATATTTTCTCATCTGTGTCTCCGAAGAGGTAAGCAGAGGTGTAATCGGGGAAAACGATCCCGGTACCTCATGAAATCATTATCGGACCGCTAGAATACAGAGGTGATAATGGTTCGATTATAGTAAGGAGCCTTATATTTAAAATATTGAAACCCTTATAATATTATGGACCAGCAATTGTCACGAAACACTTACCGTCCCACCTTGTACAAATAGACTACAGTTCTGAAAGTTCCGTTATTACTTCTGCCGTGTGGTCCACAGTAACTAGGAAACTAGTCGATTTGTATAATTTTCCAATTAGTAAAACTATCAGTTTTTGTGATTATAGGTAAGTATACAAAAAGACTAACTGACAGACACAAAAATTATAATTCTTGTGTCTAAAAGCAATAGAAACGAGCAGCGTCAGCATATAATTTCTAGAATATTATCATAGTATAGGCTGTAACAGTTATTAATTTACGTCTTTGCAGCATTTTTAAATAATGATTTTTTTTAATACGAAATGTTTAAAAATTGTTCACATTTCTTCTAAATTTCTGTTATGTAAAACAAACAGATCCCTCAATTATCATAGCGTGATATTTTCTTAACAAATGAAAATTTCGTATGGTCATTTGCACATTCTGGTTTCGTCTGCAATCTTTATTGTAATTCTAAAAACTTGAGTAAATAGAAAATTCGCACATTTCATAAACCTACGCTTGAGACTTCTTCTGCCCGACATTCTACCATTTTTTGTCCAACCAATGTTAACCAGCTCTTACTAGAATTGTTTAAAACTAAACTTTAAGTCGGTTCTTCGAAATTTTGACTATATTGGATCAGATATCCAGTAGTTATAATAGATAGACAAAAATTAAAAAAAAGACACTCGATTCGGAAGATTGTCAGATGCTTAGATACCACTGTCGCCGTAACATCAGCCAGAGCAATTTTTCAAACGTACACTCTTGACGTTTTTACTTCCCATCCTCTCTCTCCAGGTCGCGTTATTTCATGTCACAGGTCCTGCGCGCAGGATGTAAGGACTATTGTGCGAGTCTACCGGCTACCTTACCCTCCGCGCCGGAAAATGATACTCATTATCGCGGCAGGAAATAGTTAAGGTGGTCTCTAATATCTGTGAAATCACAACAGAATAAAAAAAATGACAACTAGTAAAATGTCAAAACCAAGATTGTAAAATAAAATTATCACCGCTATCTATACATAGTATAAAGCAAAGTCACTTTCCGCGTCTGACTGTATGTATGTATGCTTATATCTTTAAAACTACGCAACGGATTTTGATGCGGTTTTGTTCAATAGGTAGAGTGATTCAAGAGGAAGGTTTATATGTAAAATAACATGCTTCATATATTAGAGAACCACTGATAATTTCAAGATTTCTTATGCGAAGTCGTAAATAAACATATTTTTTTGCGCTTGCGTTGCAAACGCTGGCTGAACTCTACGAGATAGATCAAAATAATGTACTAAGTTTTGTTTACCTTAAAAAGGCATTAATCCTTATCTAATTAAGTATCTTAAATAAGTTTTACATTTAATATAGAACAATATAGTCTTTCGCAGTAAGTAAATTAAACGAATAGTTTCGGAGATATTTCAGGTTTAAAATATAGGGACAGCGGCGGCGGTACCGGCTGGCCGCGGTGTGTGCGCGACGAAGCACGCGCTTTTTTTTAATCTAAATTGTATATTTTACGTTCGTAATTTAATAGTCTACACTAATATTCTAAATGCGAAAGTAATTCTGTCTGTCTGTTACCTTTTCACGCCTAAACCACCCTACCGATTTTGCTAAAATTTGGTATGTAGATAGTTTGCATTCATGAGAAGGACATGGGCATATTATTTTTTTGGAAATTTAATTTAATTTTGGAAATTTTAAATGGGTTAAAAGGGGTGGCAAAGTATGTATGAGAAAAATATTTTTACTGCACATTTTTGCATGAAACTTTGAATTAATGCTTTTTAGTACAAAAGATGAAACACGTATTTCAGGATTTTTCGAAATTCACTCCCATTGGGGGTTAAAGGGGGTATCTAAGTTTGTATGGGAAATTTAATTCTATTGAAATATTTTGCGTGACACTGAAATAATGCTCTGCAATACAAATTATGAAATATCTAAGCGTTTTTTGAAAATCAACCACTATGAGGGTGAACGGGGGTGGCACAATTTGCGTAGGAAAAATATTTAACAGAAATTTTACCATAAGTCCATAACAATGAACCACGTACATCAGTTTATCATTAACGAAAAACACACAAAGAAATTATGATATACATAGTAGCAAAATTGGTTAAAAATCCCTATTTCCCTACTAATAATATAAATGGGAAAGTAACTCTGTCTGTCTGTCTGTTACGTTTTCACTCTAAAACCAGTAAACCTCTCTGCATAAAGTAAAAAAAAACCTTTAAAAGTAAACAGTAAATTTTTATTTGTTTTTTTGTTGCCCGGACCGGAAATAGAACCCAAGATCTCAAGAAGTAATTCCAAAGACGGACGGTTAGACCTCAGAGACGATATTATGTATATTTCTAAAATTTCGAAAAAAAATCTGTTAAGGTTTCCATAACTTGCTATACAGTTTAATTTCACAGGATTTGCCGAAGTGCAGATAAAACTGTAAACACAATAACGTATTCCTACTATTTATTTTAGTAAAAATTAGAAAAGAGAAAGTGTATGTTCAGTTTTGACGGCAAAATTGCTGAATTGATTTTAATATTTACAAAAAAATAGATGAAACTTTGGATAGCGATATAGGCTATATTTTATCTTAAAATTTTAACGAGCAGTGTTGGAGAGCTAAATATCAAATTAGTAGACTACGCGGGCGAAGCCGCGGGTAACAGCTAGTTATACAATAAAAATAACAAACTATAACTTTTGTTGAAATTATAAAAAAGGTAGTGTTTTTCTCTGTGGATGTACTATCAAATCACATCCATACGATGAACTTTTGGGTTTTTCACAATTTTTTAATGCCAGTTTTATTAAAATACTAGTATTTTGTGTTTACTTAGTCGTAATTACTTTGTACCCTACATCCGAAGGGAAAAATACCTCTTCTTGCAGTTTGATATCGTGTGTCAAGTTAATAAAACGATAAAGTAAAGTATCAAACCTTCAATTTCCGTTTGTCGCAGTTTTTATATTTATTCGGTGCATGTACCTACTAAAGGTACTTATATATTAATTTTATGTTGTGGTCATTCGTTCTTGTTGAGTCTTGAATTTTTTTCTCAAAATCTTTTCGTTATAAAGTAAAAATACAAAGCCTACATAAGAAAAATAAAAATGATTTATAACTTGCTTCTAAGATCAGTATTTGTTGTATAAAAATTGAACAAATATTTCAACTAAGTTGAATTGAAACAGTTGGATGAAATTTAAAAAAAAACTTTTTGAAATAACACAAAAGAGTCTAAATTAAATTAAATGTAAGGTAGAAATTATACAATAAAAAAATTGTGTGTGTACTTATGTACACGCGTTAGAAGTTATACTTCTTCGGCGTAAAGATAAAAAAACTTTTTAAAATTTTTATCTTTTGCCTTATTTTACATTTGTAGACAAAATGACACTAACCATAGAAATAAAGAAATATTGTGAATACAGTTGTCAGTTCTCACGCAAACATACGTAGATGTCCTTACTTTTACTTTATTGGTACCTTTGTTTGAAAAATTAAAATGTTATCTATAGCTAACTTCATCATGTCTGTTTTTCGTGACGGTGTGCGCGCGCATCGTAAAAATTTACCCTAGTCATTTTTTCCCTAACGCGCCAAAAGAAGTACAACTTCAAAAAACGAAATGCAAAAAGTCTACGAAAACTGTCTACGGGCCTCGTAGCCCGTAGACAGTTTTCGTAGACTTTTGTAGGGACGTTTAATTGTGTAGGGAAATGGCGGATATTAATAAGCTCATCCTAAATTATAAGTACAACTAATTACAGTCAGACATTTATAAATCGACTTCAACTTCAGTATTTTGTCATTTAAATGATCTAAAACATTTGCATTACTAAGTACAATAAGGAAACTTCTTACAATTTAACTTTAACCATATGAACTAGATCAAATAGAAATGGTACCAATCGGAAAGCACTCAATTACAAATGAAGGTAATACGCGTAAAGAACAAAGCACTTTAAAATTTATTTACTTTAAAGATTCAGACAAAAATCATTGGTCAATAGCTTTGTGAAAATAATATTGATCTCATAAACCCGTAGCGGAAGCGACTTTATATAATAAAATATTATACCTCCTTCGGCTAAGTTAGAAATAGAGTTTTGATATTTTTAAAATTTTCTAAGCGCAAAGGTAAGTGTACGTTAAAAAAGTTGTCGACACTAATTAAGCAAGAAAGCGGAGAGTTGCTCACCTTATTACACCAGAGACTTGGTAGCTCAAAAATAATTTAAAAGTCGAAATTCTAAAGTTTTCCACAATTTTAAATTAATTTAAAAACATTTGCTTGAATATATTTTAATTTTTAATATCAGGTTTCTTCGGTTATTAATAGCATTATAAAATGAAGGTTTGTAGGACGTACTCAAATTTAAATTTTATGTGATTATATTGAAAATTGTACCATTTTAGTAACTTGTGATGACAGATTTTTTTTTTGAAATTCGAAAAACTAAATGTCGATCATTAATTTCTTTCCAGAAGTAGGACATACATATTATTTTATTATAAGATCAGGAAATTACAAAGTAAGAAATTTGTCAAATTTTAAAAGTAAATTCGATTCTAATATGTATAAACTACAAGATTAAGATTTACCTAATGTTGACCAATTTTTGAAGCTTCTGAGTGGGACGACCACATCGCTTTAATCTGTGGTTACTGTATTGTTTCAATGGTGTTAGAATTTACATATAACATCTAAGATTTACCATTTTAATAGTAAAATATACACTATAGTTCATTCGTAACAAAGTCTTTACTTTACCAACGTCCCCGACCAATTAAACAATATGAAAATTCTGTCGTGTTTTTCGATTTGTTGGCAAACCAACTAATAAGTCATAAGTGATAAATTATAATAAATATATTGATAAATGACGAGGACAACGACAATATGTGATTTGGTTATTTGTTAATATGTTTCATTTATATGATTCATTTTATTGTCGTCTAGTGAATTATGTTTTCGATAAGATGGCGTTGATTGTTAGTTTAGATATGGTTATAGGTGCGGCCGGAATGTTAAGCCTTTAGTTCGATACTGTGTTACCCTCTCCTCAATGTAATCATAATTATAAAAACAGTGTAGATAGCGTCACATTAAGCATTTAACCATATAATTAAAAAAGTTCAATAACCCGACGTTCGTAAAGTAGCTAAGAACTATTTCGATCACGTCAGCTTTCAAATCAAAAAACCCACATCGAAATTATGTTGTGTCATCTCTCCCTTCGCCAATGTTAAAGTATTTCTAAACGTACATGAATGAACCTACATGTCAACAGAATATCCGCACGCTTCAATGTAGAGCAAATACAGTGTAGTTTTACTACCGGGTCCGGCCGGCCGCCGTCCGCCGCGGGCTGGGACGTGCGGCCCGCGGCTAGATACAATAACGTTCAGAGTTAAACTACAGTTTAACCGCTCACCTTTACGTTAGGTTTGGTAACAACGTACTCGATTAGATCAGTTCATTACATTTGTTTGTAAAATGTTTGGTGGTCATTTGTTAATAACTTTGTAACAAAATTACTTTCTGTTTTAATAGATATTGGGGCTGTATATAAATCTATCATAAGTTAGTGGATATAGCACATGTAGCCTGTCGATAGTGTATATTGATGTTAGTTGTGCAGAGTAAAGGTCTCAGCACACATATCAACTCGGAAAAGGATCGTTACCGTATTGCCTCGAGCCGTTCTTTATTGTTTGTATGAAACTCCATACTGCAACGCACACTAATCAGAATCGTATCGTTTCGCCGTAGCCGAGTATATGTACCAGAGCTGCTGACGGCGAGGCGAAAGGCGACACGGTAACGATCACTTTCCGAGTTGATATGTATGAGACCTTAAGCCTGTGAGTCGGATAGCAGAGACAAAGTTTCTCGTGTAAGTTTACCGGCTGCCGGAACATAACAATCGCGATCGTTGACTGTGGAATAAACTTGAAGGTCGTGTGTAAAAAAAATGCAGCAAAACTACAATCTAGTAATAGTCACGGCGTTAGTGACACTTTTTGTTTGTGGTGTAAAAAATTTGTTTCTCTGATTTCCAAGCCGAAAAACAAAGATCGCTAACATTGACATTCTCGTAGACTCTACCACCTACATGATTGCGCAAAACCAAACTAAAACTAGCTAGCTAGACACACAGGCGGACGATTGTGAATCGCAGCCTTGCGACAGAGTGTAACGGTAGAAATCATGAAGTAAAAGTAATTACGATGCAACAAACCAAAGTTTGCTCTCAAAGTGCACAATGTTTAACTTATGTGGGATCTAAATGTTTATACTGAGTGGGCGGGTAATGAGCTGCTCGCTGTTTACCTTTACAGTGAACCAGCGAGAATATTTTGTTTGTTCAACGATTCTCGTAAAAGTAGAGAATTAGAGAGTTGTGTGTGGGGCATAAGGTCAGGTCAACTTTCTTCAAAACTAGGTGATAGAGTTTCGCAGAGACTTGCCCGAATTGGTACTACCGCCTTGCCTATATCTGCCACCATAGCGTCCCATGGTTGCCGTTGACGTGTTCCAGGCCTCACATCCCGGCCCTATGTTGGCAACGCAGCATTACCACCTTTGGTGTCTCTAGGCGGCATGAATTTCTCACCATCATTAAATACGTCTGCTTGTTTGCCTTCCAATATCAAAAAAAAACTTAGAGGAATTACATCCTCGACTGATTAGATTACCTTGATGTTTAAGCCGCGTCTGTATCTTATAAACAAAGAAGCCAGCCAGATTTTTCACCGGCTTCAATAAAGGGGAAAGTTCTCGACGACACTGCAATCCTATTTAAATCTGGTCTGAATCGAGTTTATTTTGTTTGATTTAGTTGGTGGGTTTTGTGTTATGTATAATATTATGTATCAAATTGTTAATGTTTTGTTTAAATAAAGTAACCAGCGAAAATCAAATAACGTAGCTTATAAAAATTAGATTCAAGAGAAATTTAACTAGGGTTTCCATGTATATATAAATGTGAATTAATGGAAGTAATACTATGCAAAGTAAGTTATTTTAAATCCACTGATCTACTTACTTTGTTCATGAAGGTACCATTCCAATGTTGTTGTTGTAAATTTTGAGATAATATCAAATATTCCCACATTCGAAAAGATTACATCAGTTGGGCATAATAGGGTTACTTGTCTTGAAATTTGCATTTTTTTGCAAAAAGCATTTGGAATGGATTATTTGGTTATCGTCCCAAATAATTTTTTTTTGTATTTTTGTAGTTGTTATATTATTGGAACCATCGTTTTTATTTTTGAGTGGTTTGAGTTGCATCTATTTTATTTTAAATACTTTTACTACTGCTACTGCTTTTAGTTATATCATATTTAGTGTGTATTATTAATTTCATAATGGACAAAAACATTGAACAAATACGTTGCAACTAAAGTTAGCATCGCACAAGTGAAGGAAACAGTGACTGAATATCATCATTAAATTTTGAGAGGAATTGCCACCGAACTTTCTGTATCTCACTAGTCGATCCTTTTCATTTTAACTAAACATTTGGGTAAGAATCATGTCGCTCGGATAGTCCCAAAAGACTTAAATTTTCTCCAAAACTGAATCGCATGAGACTTGAGAGTCGCCATACATACATGAAACGTGCAATATATATGCAATACGATTCATGTATGTTCAGTGCCGAGACGTGGGCTTACGAGTTTGTCATGCAAACTAGCCAACAAGCTAGTGTGGAGTGGCGTCTTCAAATTTCCAACCGAAATCTAAATAATTATTAGAAATAAAACTGTAAAAATCAACTCCAACTATTTGATCTTTTTTCGGAAGATAGTAAATATTTCTGAAATGATCAAACATAAATTTTATCAACATCCTTCTTAGGAATTAGGTATTATTGTAGTTTTTGAGTTATATACTTAATTAGGCATATTTTTTTACGTCAGTGATGAGGTCGTTAATATGAGCCAGCATATTTACTTATGTGTTATTTATCTTTCACCAGGAAACATGCAGACCGCTACCAAAATCGCACTTTTAGTAATTGTACTCACATCAGCTGCAGCGAACGCCTACCGTAAGTATCTATTATTTCAAGATAGACTCCTTGGTTACAGTGCAAAAAAAATCTTGAACTCGAGCTTCGAGCACAAAAGCTTGCTTTAACATTTTGATATAAGTATGTAGATATTGATAAGTTAATCAAATGTGTAAAAGTTAAATACAAAAACTGAAAGTTTTTATAGGATTGCAAAGCAAATAAGGAAACAGGTCTCCGGGTAATTCCTGTCTACATTAGTTTCTAAAGGCACGGTGCAGAGCATTTAGGTGGTTTTGGTACTCCTAGTCTTCTAGACCGTGCAATATCAGTCACAAGTGAACGATAGCGGAACTTTTGTCATGTAAAGCCTAATGCTGTGTTTAATTTTTTCCAAATCAATAGTCACTAGTCATTTAATTTATTTGACATTTCGAATAGCTCTCATATTTAAACATCTATCTGAAATTTACAAAACATTTTGTGTTCGATGTTCAAACTCAATCAACTATTTTATCAAGTTCAATCAATCATTTATTCGCGTAAAATGTGGTACAAGTATCATTGCTGGTTTACATTTTATAATTTGTTATTAGATCTATACATTTTGTTCAATAGTTTGACATGCAAATTTAGTTAAAACAGGAAACAAAATTATAATCATTTAAATAATTAAAATAACAATTCGAATTTAAAATTATATAACGACTCCATCTCCTTCATCTGTTTAAACATCCATAAAATAAAACCAATGAAATAAAAAAATAATAATATTGATAACAAAATATTTTTAAGAACCCAGTAAAAAAAAACAATAACAGCCAAAATCATAAAATTAAAAAAAAATATAATTGTAATTAAAATGTCAATAAAAATTGGTATTCTTTACATGTCACCAAATAATTTATTACAAAAAATAATTTATAATTTATTACTTTAAAACTTATATACAATTATTAGATGATCTGGCAGACGTTACATCCTGTCTATCTCATGAGTATTACATAAGAATAAACTTATGCTAAATGTATCTATTCACACGTGATTTGACGATCAAGGAAAATAACAAATTCATTTGATATATTTTTAAGATTTTGTTTTTAAAATGTTTATTTTATTTTATTTATATTTCTTTGCATGTATGTATAACTCATTTTAAATCTATCATATAAAAATCTTTATTTATATTCGTCCAGCTAGGGCAATATGTCACAAAACGCTTAAGATACTTTTATAAAACACTTGCTTATGAAAATATTTAACTTTTGGAACATATTAAATTTACTTTTAATAAAAAGTCAGTAAAAATCAGAAAAAATAATGTGATGGAGGTTTTATCCTGGAGTGATTTAAATTTAAAGACAACAAATAAAAGGAAAGCTGTTAGCGCTCGGGAAGGTTTGGAAAAATATTTTCGTTGTGAATCCTGCACGTACCTCTCTGTACTTTGTGTTAAAATTACAAAATGTACATGTGTATGTGTGGACATTAACATATTTATGATATTATTTTCTTGGACGGGTTTTGAAGAAATCGTAATGAGATTCGGCTGTCCTCGCAACATTTAATCTTAACACAGCAATAATTGCTCTTTATATTGCTCTTGCTATTACATTTTCAATATTGACAGTTTTTGTCAATTTACGTGTACATGATTAGCAGGTTCATCATATTTTTAAACATGGAAAAGCAGAAAGGAAGACGTATTGCGTAATGGTAAAGATTCCCGTTTATTATAACACTAAAGATGTTGGCGACGCGGTTCCAATCTCAGGTTTAATATATTATGATATAATAAAACAAAACAAACACTCATTGTTTTCTCTTCCTATTTACAAACATATAGTGAATAAAATTTGAAGAAGTTAAAAAATATCTGGTATGTGGCAGATATATGTATTAAACAGACAACATATATAATAGGAGGAATAAGAAACATGACGTTTTGCTAACATAAAGTAACAAGGCGTTTGTAAAAGTTTTTTGTGGTCATTTTTTTGAAAAAGTAAGAAGGTAAGTAAGTATCTTCACGCCCATATCTCCGAATTAGTAGGCTGAGGCACATCCAGGGCACCCATGGCTAACCGAAGACACTAAGTCCCACAATGTGATAAGTAACAAGCCTATCACCAAACCGGGCACACATCCAATCAATAGCATCAATTTTTTTTATCAGAAAATTGGAAAAACTACATTTTCTTTTTGTTGCCCGACCCGGGAATCAAACCTACCTCATGAAGTCAAGTCCAACACATGAATCACTCGCGCATAGAGGCAATGGATTAATTAAATTTATTGAGATAATTTAAACCGCTGCCTAGTAATGATTTTTCTTCACAAACACTGTAAAACGCATTCATACACAGATTTTCCCCCCAAAATAAACATATTTGCAGTATCTGAGTACTAGTTTCAGCTGGGTCAGTCGAGTATGATCTACTTTCGTATACACGTTATAACCCTTTGGATAACTACAGTATTGTAATTTGTAAGATATAATTGGTCGTCTCTGTGATCTAGCTGTCCGGCGTCGTCCTTGACTTCTTGAGGTCCTGGTTCGACACCCGGGTCGGGCAACAAAAAAGATTAGAAAATGTGTATCTTAACCCTTCCGCTTCTTCTGTTTCATCAGAAATTTTCAGACAACTAACGGACAACGCTTTAGTATATGAAATTCCTACCACACAATCCACCATGCGATGCCGTAGATTTTTTTACTCCTACTACACCTTTATGTGACTTGTGATAGCTAGCGACGCAGTCGGTGTTTATGAAACATTACGATTTGGAGATCTTCTAGGAAAGGAAAAAAAGAAAAATCGACAACTCTAGTGTTACAACTGTTTACTTGTCTGCTTTCTCATGAATAAATAGATATTAAATTTACATTAAAAACTATTTAATGTGGATATTAGATGTGGTGTGTACGTTAAATGGATGAAGAGTGTTGTTAAATGAAGCATCCTCCCACAAGGTGAAAGTAACTCCAGCTATTATCGCTTTTAAATCTGACCGACTGCAGCGAGGTATTGATATTGATGGCGTGTCTCTGTTATTTATAGATACGCATTTGTATTTGTTGTTTTGTAGCTCGACTATCAGCTTCGACTTCTGCTAAGCTTATATTTGAAGTAAATGTGTGTTTGTAAACATAAACTTATACTCAGATTTTAATTATTTGTCTACTATAATATAAAACTTATAGAAAATAAAAAAAAGGCCGTTTCATCGAACTTGTAATCTTCCTCTCCTGCACATGATGCTCAGTCAGTTCAGCTGATGAGGCTTTCAGTTTTTGAAATATTAAATATTTTCATTTCCATTTCGTATACGTATAGTAATGTCCAATTCTGAGAGAAATAAATATCCTTGGACACGTGCTCACGCTTACGCGCTCTGGAACTAACAACCAGCGTTAGACAAAAAAAATGTGTAATTTTTTTAATTGAAAAAAAAAATACAAAAATGTATCCCGAAAAGTGAGAGGGCTCGAAATATAGTGGAACATAGTGCCAATGTTATTAGGACAAGAATCATAGTTATAACAATAGTACACCTTTCCAGTTAATTGTTTTACTTTGATATCAGTGCAATATTATATATACCTACAACATAAATAATACAAATACCACTCCATCAAGTGCTGACGACAAAGAGTATAAAATGTATATCATCATCATCATCATCATCATCATTTCAGCCATAGGACGTCCACTGCTGAACATAGGCCTCCCCCGTTGACTTCCACTTCGACCGGATGGAAGCGGCCTGCATCCAACGAGACCCCGCAACCCTCATAAGGTCGTCTGTCCATCTCGTGGGTGGCCGTCCTATGCTTAAATGTATATATGCTTAAAAAATGTATATATGTATTTATAATTACAGACAACAGCGCAAAGCTTCGCAGAGATGGTGTCCTCAACCTGTACCCTTTCCCGAGAGTCGGCCGGGCTTCCAAGCTCTCTTGGGAATTACCTGTAAAGGACTTGTATATAGGTAACAAAATTTTTTTTTACAGTTACCTAGCTCACCTAATTTTTAATAAAAACTGTTTTCTGTGCAAAAGCGTGTATATTATTAGTTAACGTAAAAACGTTGCATGTAAATTATTTCTCTTTAAAGCAGAAAATTATTTAAGTACTAACATCGCTATGAAAATGGGGTTGTGGTAGAGGGGTGCGAGTTTAGGGTTGTATGTGTTTTAAATGCCTCGTCACAAAAAACCGCCTGAAAAATAATTATACTTTTGTATTTATAATTTAATTTATTTATCCACAATTATAATATAATTTGTATTCATATTATAATTGTGTTGGGGTGGATCATACTTACTACTTAAAGACTTTAAAAACAGTTACCGTTTTTTACCTACTGAATATACACACAATTTTTTTTTTGTTTTTGTAAGAGATAAGCTCGCCTTTTGTACAATACCTAAATTTGTATTTTCTTGCTGTCAATTCTCTATTACGTGTACGTGTATAAAGTGTAAAATAAATAAATAAAATTTAATAAGAATCCGTAAAGCCGTTTTGGAATTTTGCTACAAACACTGTGATGTGAGAATTTTATATATTATATTTTGTCATATATAGGTAAAGTGTGTCGTACTCCAATCGTTAACCCGGGCCACTCATGATTTACCTGGTCTCGTCACCATACATCATCAATTCATAATCTGGCCACGGAAGTAACGAACGGTCCAGTTTAAAGTTTGGCAGAACAAAGATTGTTGATTTGCCCAAGTTGTCACTTTAATAAATTGTGATATACCTAGGTGGGCGCATCGTCAGTAGTAGTCTATTCAATATATTATAACTCTGTTAGAGTTAACTGCTGCTAAAAGTGCTTTTCAAATGAATTATGAGCGTCAGCTACAGGAGTTTTGTGAGAATCACGTAAATTCATATTCAAAAAGGATATTATATTAAACAAATATTATTGCGATTCTGTGTGCCATTTAGTATTTTAAGTATTTTTAAGTATTTTAGGAGCTCACAATTATTAAAGTGTCGTTTTTCATTCTACAGGACTGATTAACTTTGACTAACTTAAGAGTAATTATTCAGATTGTACTTTGATTATATTCAAATTAAAGATGATTTTGAAACGTTAAACTCTTTTTTTAGTAAATACAGCATAATAAACTTTTATTTACTAGTCAAATACTTATCAATTACTTAAAATTCACTTATGTTTGCTTAAATCGAAGATGGGGAAAATCCCGGGTTGTGGCCATTTTGCGGCACAGCATTACGATATTTTTAACGTATTAGTTAGTATAAACCTGTTACGAAATACTAGTTTATGATCATTGATAATGTTTTAATAGAAGTAAATAGAGTTCAACACTTTTACTCTTACCGTTACAATCCTTCTCATATAAGAATTTTTTTGATGCGATGAAAAGTTTTTGAGTAGAATAAACACTTAAAAATTGAATTATTCATATTTTACTTTATTGCAGAACAAGAGCGGGAACCAACGAAAAAACAGCTGTACGCGTTCCCGAGGGTTGGCCGCAGTGGATATTCTAGAGAAGAAATTCTACACAAGCCACTGACGTTAGAGGAGTTCTTGCTCAGCCGAAACCATGACAACGTGAAGAGGGAAAGTGAAAACGAAAATGAGAGTGGCATGTGGTTTGGTCCACGATTGGGAAGAAGTTTTCAAGCTGAAGAAGACGGTACTAATTTTACTTTAACGCCTTTTCTCATACCTTATTCTCAAAAAAATCTCCAGCTCGTCTTTCATCCCATAGAATACACAAATATTAATTTACTTGTTTGAGACTTCGGTTTAATGATTATAACAAAAAATATACATTAAAATCAAATGCATTAAATTATGTAATATTATTATTAAATTATGACAAATTTGTTGAAACTTACTATTTCTCCTTATTTCAGATATATCTCAAAAGGAAAACGAAGTAAATGTTCCAGAACAATCGGAATTTGAACGCAAAAAGAGACAAACTAAACATTAAAGAAATAAAAAAATAGTTCATATAAATCGCACTGAAGCCCTGTTTTTTTATATAAATTGTATATGATTCGTCTTGCTAGAGACTTTATGATAGATGTTAAGCAATACGAGTATCACCTAAGGCTAACTATCTTGTTATTAAAAATTGTACTCTTATACTTGAAGTTCAATTAAATATTAGAACATTATTTAAAAAAATGTTCTGTACTAAATAGAGATTACAAAAAAATATTACAACAAAGAATTAGACAAGTCTTAAACAGTCTTGTTTTGGTAATAGCTCTACTTATAACAGTAAAATTTTATATTTAATTAAATTAAAAAAAAAACACTAGTAATTTTAGCTGGAATTTAACCGAGTCAATTTTTGTATTCGACTGAAAGTTTGGAGTAACTACCGCCAAAGAATCTCGAACTACGGGGTTATTCATTATAATCGATCATATTCAAGTAGCTAAGGTGTAAGAACTGAATTTAAATTATTATATTACTACGATTGCAAGACAAACAGTGGCCAATTTTTTTGATAGGTATCAAGATAAAATGTCTAACGGCCTATTAATAATCCTATTGATTCTTGCAAGTACTAGATGTGATGAAGTGTGTTTACAGATTTTAGACATAAATAGAAAACTTCGAAGTATTGACAGTAGCTGTCGAGTTGTAAGATGGCCGATAATACGTTTTATCTGGTCTTTGAGAAATTGATTTTTGAGGAAATAATGACGTCATTAATCTGCTCAGATCTTGAATCGCTAAAAAGATGTTCTTTGCAGTTTAATTGGTAGGACGCTACTAGATTGTTGACGGTATTATTCCCTTTACACGGTATACATTATTTGTTAAAATCTACAAACTAAACAACCTGTAGAGTTTCGTAACTTATCGTAGTTCCTCTTGATTTCATGACTAACATGCTTACTCATATGCTCCTTTGATTAAAAATAACATTTTCTTTGTATACATAGTGATCTATAATTTTCATGTGCAATAAAAACCCTTACAACTGTAAGATAGCATGGTTTCACTTCGGCTGTACATATTCTACATCGGCTGTACATATTCTACAACACGACGAGCTGAAATAATTGTGTGTTTGTCAAAAATTTGTTTTGCCGGTAATTTAATTTAGACGCGAGATAAACAGAAATGAATCTGCACTTATTAGTGACAGTGTACATCTTCCATAGGTATTTGTCAAGCACAATATTATCGCAGTTCGCTGATACACACAAATGCATCGGTCTGCTAACAGCAAAACATTGTACACATAAAAACTTTATTAAGAGGTCATTACCATTGCGAACATTTCATTTATAATTTGTTTAAAAAAAAAATATTTAGATAAACCGTTACGAGTCTCTTTCAATTACAATTGGAATCTCATAAAGAACTAAACTTATAATCTAAGAATTTTATTTAATAAAGGAATATGGTGGATTATATTATCAAAATTTTTCTTTGTTAGATTGATATTCGAGGAGGAGATATGTAATTTTGGAGGAATTATTTAAGGCTGGGTGTTTTACTGAAATGTTACTAAAAATAATTCCTACAAAATTTTATTTACACAGTTTAAAATAAGATATTATGTGTTTTTAATATTTAAGGCAATCAAATAAAAGATGCAACGACGTAAAGTTAATTGTTGTATTCATTTATGAATATCTATACGCCCCTCTCAATTGCACCGGCGGAGATAAAATATTGTTTTAGCTGATAGCTTACAATACAACAGTGACTCCAGCAGCCAGAGCTAACCATTACTAGCAAATGTCGTGTTCCAGTTTGTCACACACAACACACGACAGTAGGTAAATACTTTCCTAGTCTACCCAGGTAGGTAATACACGGAACACGACAGTAGGTAAATAGTAAATACTTGTAGTAAGAAATCTGTAAATTTGTAGTGACGTGTATTACTTTAACATTAAAATTTCAATTACACAAATGAAGAAGGCAAACGAGCAAGTGGGTCACCTGATGGAAAGTGGTCACCGCTGCCTGAACACCAGAAGTATAACACATGCAGTGTCGACCTCTGCTCCAAGTCGACTCTGTAAACTGATGGGTCCTAAAACCATTACCTGTACAAAACTGTGGTACCCGTGGAAGTACCGTGGAAGTACGGCATCTGTACGTTACGGTTGTCTGTTACCATGGAAGACCCGTGTGCTTCTTCACTGAAATATCACATAATAGTATTTCTGTTACTTAAGATAATCACCCTTGCGGAATACATGTCAGCTTGGCTAGTAAAAGTGGTGATGACATACATGCATGCAGGTTGAAGTAGTCCTCGGAGTATCTTAACTTAAACTTTTAAACGCAGAACAAAAAATTAACGTAAGTTTTGACATGACCAGAGTACTACCGCCACTTTACCTACACTTGCCTTCATAAGGTTGTCCGTTTACCTGTTCCAGTTACAAGGCTAAGCTAAGGTTAGCTGTCAAACTAACGTAAAAGTCTTAAATCCCTATCTCAGAATGGCAACGCAAAATTACTGCTTGTGGTAGCTTTCGTGGCGTGTATTTTGTAGAAGAATTCCGTTTGCTTCTTTGTTATTCGATGCTAAACGTGGTTAATAATGTCGATCAAGGGATGGCAAAATAATTATAAATAATTATTTATACTTTTCACCATCGTCATCATTAATATCGTCGTACTCGTATCGTTACAAAATATTGGTATTAAAATGAGAAAGGGTATGCTCCGTTCGTTCGGTCACGTGAAAAGAATAACAGATATATACGATTAGTCTGGTCGAGAAGTGAGTTTCCTCTCTTCTCGACCAGACTAGATGCGAATGGGAAGACCTAGTTTAATATTCCACAGACAAATTTCGTGGGAAAATACAATCAATTTGATAGAGTGTAATAATAATAATATTGCGAGAGTGACAAGAGTCTTCAAAACCGGCGTATTTGTATGATAACTCTGCCTACCCCGTAAGGGTCTTATCGTTAAGGTATGTATGTATGCGTAATATGAATTAACTGCTTATTTGACGATGGTGGCCATCAAATGCCATCATCAAAATATGTTTTCATTAATAGTTCAACTTGGCAAACGTTTATGTCCTGAAATAACAGGATATAATTATGTATCTTCAGTGAAATCAAATTCAACCCAGAGAAGCTATAAAAAACCGTAGCCCTGTTATGCAGACCTAAGTCTGTTGCAACTAGTCATGGGTATGATCCTAATGTACATAATGTAATAACTCAATTACCACTTTTCTCAGAAAGTAATGTTTGTGTCCTGGTGGGTAGCCTTCTCCCTAACGACAATCTTTAAGAGTTGTTCTTCAGTACATTTGTCTCTATGATCTCGAAGTATGACTATTTAATGATCAACGTGACTTCGTCAATAGAAAAACTCACCAACATAACAAAATCCTGACTATGGAGTATGGACCTAGAGTCAAAAGTCCAGTGGTACTGGTAAAAAACTAAAAGATTGAAATAACCTATTTAATAAACCGATTTGAGCCATATATCTGTCAGAGGTGTGGCTGAGATCTGGCTCTCATTTTAGAGTATCTGGGTTCTTATACCAACGGGATAGAAATGCTGGCTATGCTGGGTCTGTTATATTACGGCCAATGTTAATAATCAATCCTAATCCAAAACTTGCTGTCCAAGATTGATATTTTGATCTATTTTTATGTTATCGCTTGCCAATAACATATCTGTGGACAGGATATATATGGCAATTAGGTATAGGATAGGCCGGCGGATACGCAGCTATCTAGATAGCTTGAAATCCATCTTTAGAGAAATATTATTAACATTGGCCGTTAATCATCTTGCTTATAACAGATTGCTTTGTCCTCACTATAGTGAGGAAATAAATGCAGTGGCTGAACGTTCTTTAGACTTTACCTTCGTTTTAATTTTTTTTATTATATTGGATGGCAAAGAAGCAGACGGATTTCCTGATGGTAAGAAATTCACGCCGCCTAGAGACACCAAAGGTGGTAATGGTGCGTTGCCAACCTGAGGCCGGGATGTTAGGGCTCGAGCAAAAGTAAGTTTACCGGCCACCTTACCCTCCAAACCTTACTTGAATAATGGCAAACTACTAAGGTGAATGCCAAAATTTAAAGAAAGAAAAAGAAATCACATGAGTTTTGGCGCCATCGTGAATGAAAATGGTCATATTTTTTCACAATTATTGAATTTAGTGTAAATTATGAGTAAAAATAAATAGTTAATTTAGGTGGGAGTTAGTTTAATTTTTTTTAGTGAAAGTGTACAAATGAAATAATCATGAAGAAATTAGTGTATCGGGAATTTCCTCGCCGGTGCCAAATCTCCCAAAGTGAGATTGTGTAAAGTGAATACCGCTTTACTCAAGACCCTGACGTGACTTTGTAAATAGTGACTAATGACTGTATAAGAATTAAGGAAGACATATGACTAATGACTGTCTTAGCCGGCCCCAGAATGGGGCAAATTAACCTAAAAAAACAATTTTTTTAGTTTTTACGTGACTCGAAAATTACTAAATCCATTTTAAACAAGTTTTTGATCAATTGAAGGACAGGGAAATTATAACCTGATTCAATCTACATTTCATTAAAAGAATACTCTTATTCAATTCAGTTAGTCTCACCAAATGACAACGATGGTTATAAAAAAAACTTTGTAACCGTAGTTAATCGCTCAACGCACGTTAAATACCTAAGTAATGATCAAACATTGCGCCGTGTGCCGAGAGTTGCGGAAGGGCTTTCCCTGAACACCTGTTGTGACCATTTTTACCACTGCTATTATAGTTAGACCTCTTTTGTGGATTACGATGGAAAGTCCTAATAATTGCGTAATATACTTTAGCTAGTTAGTAATAAATGATACCGTAGTAACTAATAAATTATTATTAGGAGAAAACATGTAAATAAAATAAATTATAGTAAAAAATATTCTATCAAAGATAAAGTTTGTCAAATATTTACACATTCTTATTTTGTAGAATATGTTGGCATGAAAAAATATGTAGTAACAACTTTTAAACGCACATATTCTGCAAATAAATAAATTTCATTTTATTTTATTAACACTTTAGAAGTGGTTGTAACTAATATGCAAATATGTCTGAATATTAAGTTATATGTACTTAATCAAATAACTATTTTTAATAAACACAAAAATATTGATACAACACAATGTGAATATATTGAAATGCTTAAATAACTTTGTGCCAACGTTTCATCACTTATGTTCCGCAAGAAATATATTTCACTTCATTTCCACATTTAGATTTGACAAGTCTAGCCGTTGCGCAAGTTTATGTATATAATATTAAATAAGGATGAGAAACAAAATGTATATGCACCATATATATGTTGTTTCCCATCCTTAGTGGGTTTTAGTTCATTAATTGCAAGCTGTGGCTGGTAGAAAACACAAAAAATGAAAATAAAAAATCTCTATATAAATAAAAGAAATTCGGGTTTGTTACAACACTTAAAACTCAAGATCTGCTGGACCAATTTTTGTGGATTTTAAATCGTTGGAATCGTCTTCGTCCTGAATAGCAGAATACACCATAAAAACAATAATAACAAAAAAAATATATTATGAAAGATGAATCAGTTGTGGTAATTAAACCCATTAGGCTAAAAATTGATGAACCGAAAAATAAAACCGGGAGAATGACATGGGGAACAATTTATCCCTTACGACATGGAGGAAACTAGGAAAAACGACATTTTAATTTTTCCAATACAAGCTGAACGGGCGGAACGAATTTTGAATAAATACAAACGTTAGCTGGCTGTTTTTTGGTAAAAAACCCCTCAGCAGACGTATGTAACTCTCAAAAGCTACACCTTTCAGTGCATCAGTTGTCGACTTTTTCACCAACATAGAGCTAGTTAACATTTTTATTTCTTCAAAATAGCAAGTAAAATGTCATCTGACACATTTTAAATTGAGAAGAAATTTCTATAATATGATTTTTTTTACAATTTCGTGCAAAAATAAAGACGGGTTTATCATACTTAAAACTGGAGACCTGCTGGACTAATTTTCTTGATTTCGACGGATACATAATAATGAAAGATGTTCGTCGAGTTATACATAAAGAAAGAAAGTCGTGTAAGTTAAACCGAATAATCTGAAAACAGATAAATGTATGGGTACCTCTCTTAAAACACATCACATTTTATTCTGTACAACAGCGAGGAAACAAGGATAAACGACATTTAAATTTTTCCCATACAAGCTGAAGTTCGCCGGGACAGATAGTGGATTAATAAAAATAGCCTCTAACAAAAAAATTTAATAAATCCAGTAAACATTATATACAGTGGCCATGGGCTGATGTACATGTAGGCTATCTTCGTATAGATTATTTCACGCCATGTAAATTGTTTTTTTTTTAAGTTTTACTATATTTTTTTATGTTTTTTTGTTATTTTAAAAGTAACGAAACGAAAGTAAGAATGGAAGTAAATCTAATGAATCTACTACAAATAAAATCCGTACAGCTATTCTTGTGTTACGAGTAGTAAATCTACTCAGGTTTTTTTGTTGAAGTAGGCATTGATTTAATCGAGTAAGGTTTTTAATGGCAGTTTTGAATTTTCCGAACAGTTACAGTATAAAGATACTCGTAATATTATCTCAAAAACGTATTTAATAGTGGTTATCCTACAAATAACCCAACGACCTATTCGAACTCGTGCCAGTTTGATAAACGATTCAATAAATTTGAAATTATACCTGAATTGATATTTGATTTATAATAAATACTTAAATCATACATTATTGAAGCTTTTTTTTTAACTTTTCAGGTACATACTGCGAATGTGGATGGATGTAGGTACCCGGGGAGACCATGGTTGACATTCCACGATCAGGTAACTCGGATATTATCAGAGGGTCAGTCAAGAGTCTCCAAAACCGGCGTGTTTTTATGAAAAGGGTAAGGAATGTGAAGGAAGCCAGACAGATTTTTTCACGATCGTGAGGAGTGGCACTCGATACTCTCTGCCTACTCCGTAAGAGGCTTGGCGTTAAGATATGTATATAAGTAAATACTGTTGAAGAGCGAGAGAGTACAGTAAGTTCACTTCAATAAGAAAAAAAATTTAGTCGTCCAAGGCGAAAGCTGGCAGATTCTGTGATGAATAAATAACTGAAAATTATAAAAGTTAAAATATTTTTGTAAGTTTTTGCTATCGTAACTTTAGGACTGGTCGTGTCATTGACGTTCTGTCCGTCTGAATATGTATTTATGATATTTGAAAAAAACTGACAGACATAGACAGGACACACAGATTTTCTGTGGCTATAAATAGACCCTGTATACAGGCACCATAGATTTTTGCACCGCTCAATGACCACGCGAGAGGATGGTTGCTGTCTCTGAATCACATTTTAAAAGAGCAGAACTTATAAAGACTTATGTACGATATAGCAGACATTCTACGTCAGGGTCAAAATTGCCGATGTGCCCGATTTTACAAATATTTGTATATGTTATAACTATGCGTGTTCCTAACATTTATACAACATTATTGAAATAGGTAAATAGGGTCGTTTATAAGTTGAAGGACTGGTAATTTGAGATAGTTTTTAATAAGTAGTCAATTCGAATGATGAGTTGTTCTTGTACATAAATCTTTAAAATTTGTGAGTTGTTCTATGTTCGGTTACCAAGCAGCTGTTGTTTCGTCAAGAATTAACAAACACAATATTCCAACTGGTGGTATTTCAATTCTTATCTATTTACTTGAATTCGACTATCGATCATCATTAAAATAGATCGTGAGTCATGACGTATCAATATCGATACACTACTATTTTCTTGATAGCCTGTATTCTTCAATATTCGATAATTATTGAATTTCGTGTTAATATTGAGTGAAATTAGTGAATTTTTTGTGGCATTTTGTACGATTTTGTTCAGTGAAAGTGCACAAGTAAAATAATCATGAAGAAATTAGCATATTGTGTATTTGAGCTTGAGTAATGAAGCTCATTACATGGGCTTGAGTAATGAGGCCACCGCTTTACCCCAGAACTTGACATGACTTGCTGACGACTTATGACTGATGACTAATTATAATTAATTCAAATTGACATAAAATTTGATGCAAATTCTACTTGACTAATGGCAAAATACTAACGCGAAGGCCAAAACCTATAGAAAGAAGAAGAAGAAGACAAACACGTTGTTAAGAATTTGTTTTAAAAGTTTTACTTCTTTAATCTGCGTTTTTAAATTAGTGTTTAGTTATTAATTTTATTATTTTTAGATTTTTAGTAAATCATTGGACGTTTTAACGCCATGAATTTAGTATATTTTTAGTGTTATTGTGTTTAGACCTTGTGTGCAATAAAACATTTTCATACTTGTTCTGTTTAGTTTTAAGAAGATTAAGACTTACGTGTATATATTAAAATAGCATAGCATAACAACTTTGCAAAATGAATGTCCATTACATTAATAGACAAAATCTGTTTAAATATTCAAAACAATTTTCATTTTAAAGATGAAGTATGTAATGGTGTCTTTATAACATTTACCGTGGGGTAAACACAAATACCAAAATTAATGAAACTCAGACTCAGAATGACAGTACTGATACTCATCGCTTAAACCTGATCCTACAAATCTGTGCCTCGTCGATAAACAATAAAAGTTGTAAGGTTTACGCTGTAGGTTTACGTCGTAAAATTTAGGTTTGCATGTATCGTAAGGTACTTGGTGCAGTGGTACTTGTGAAAATTAACTATGATAAAATTAAAAATGTTGTAATCATGACAAATAACATAAAAAAATCGAGTTTTATTTATTATCTTTATTGAGTCATGCTTGTACCAGTAAATCTGGTCGTAATAATATAATATTTCGAAAGTGGAAATTTAATAATAATATTTTATCGAAAAAAAAGGACATCACTAAATTTTGTCGTAAATAATTATCGACTTGTCTCATCACTGTCCAATGTCAATTATGACAAATTGTCAGTGGGGCCAACATTGTACAGTTTATGGTTACGTAATACGTTACATTATTGTGTGGTTGGTGTTATTTGTCGTTTATTTCAGAGCTGAACGAAATATAAGTATTGCCGTCTCTTAGAACGTAGTGATTAGGTATATACTCTTTGGTTTAATTTAACTTAACTTACGTTTGAAATAATATGTACTTCAGCGTGCCTTTAATCTTCAATGACCTACAACTTTTTGTTTTCAGAGTCAGCAAGCTAAAGTGGCAATGGGCAGGCCGTATTGCTCGGAGAACTGACAACTGCTGCGGAAGAAAGGTACTCAGATGGCGGCCCCGCGCCGGAGGACGTGTGTTGGACGACGTCACACCCGTTGGACTGATGATCTGGTCAAGTCGCGGGGAGTCGCTGGATACAAGAGGCTGGTGACCGTGACTTGTGGCGCTTTTTGGGAGAGGCCTTTGTCCAACAGTTGACGTCCTCCGGCTGATGATGATGATGATGCAGGGTAAGGCAGCTGAACAACTTACTTTTGGGTTGGTCTTTTTCTTGAGACCATACGGCAATTACATCTTGATTGTCCTATGCTTTTTATCGTCATGAAAATATGTTTGTTGACTTGCCAAAAAAAAAATGGGAACCACACATACTACACTAACTATTTAATAAACATTCAACGGAGAAAATACAACGTCGAGAGAAGTATTAATGTTATATGTCCTGGGTTAACCCTGTAGCTGTTGTTGCAGAGGTCTTCGAAGCATTGGCAGACAGTGCCGAGGTGGTCACTGTTGTCGTCCTTGTAGCACTCCTTGTGGTGGCGGACCCACCCGCAGCCACGGGTCACACGAACTTCTGAGTCTCGTTGTGGATGGAATACTGAAAAGAAAAAATAATAGTAGCTTAGGGCCTTTGTCATTTATTTTAATTAATTATTGATAATCTGCAAATTGACAATCAGCAGTCAAATGTCTACTTTTTGCAGAATCCAAAAAGTTATTTCGAGGCATAAAAGATAAGAGGGTGAACTTCTGTGAGTTTTATAAATGACTGGAAAAAAACATTAATGGAGAAGAATGGCTTATGCAACAAATCCAGGAGTTACTTATATCGTAGGATATTTGAAGTATACCCGTTCTACTCCTTGATCATACATCAATGGGTAGTACTCTGTTGATAAGAGCATGATTGGATAAAATAAAACTGGTAGCCAAATCTAGATAGAGAGATCTATTTCTTGCGAGGTGCCTATGCATTAAGTGGAGTAGATAAAATTGCCACCGAATACGGAAACCACCGTTGTGTATGGTCCCTTGTTGTAGAACCTATAGTTTCTGTAAAACGCTAATGACACACATTTCATATCTGCTAATTCTTAATTGTAACCTTACGGCATTTGTGTTTTGATTAAATTTTACGAAAATTGCGAGGACGCAGGAGCATAAAATTTGGCACACTTATAGTTTGTATGTAGGAGAAATGCAGAACGCTAATATTTTTCAATAATAATGCTTACAAAGTACATTAAATCAATAAATAAAACATTACCCACACTACCATGCATTTGACATACACAAACAAATATAATGGTGATAACGATAAAAGATCACAAATGGCACACCATACAGTTTGGAAACAAAGTACCTAGTTGGTCTTGAGAAATGAAGAATGCGTTCTTATCAACAAGATATTAAAATTTATTCTGGTACTACTAGTAGTATTAATTCTATTATAATAGATATGTGTTTTAATCCAGAACATTAAATTGTTTTGTTTAAAAATATTGGTAAAAACGTTTATTATAAATCTATTAATATCTTTAACTGATTGTAGTTTTTATTAACTTGTTTTATATTATTATTATATTGTGTTTTAATCATCGAGTTTTAATAGAATTGTCATTATGTGCGTTTTGTGTAAAATTTTATTAACTTGTAGGTACAATTTTCATAAATATTATTTTTCTAATTTTTCGTTATTATATCTTTTAAAGTATTTCGTTTTTTCGTCTAAAACTTTTAGTACTGTTTTAGATTATATTCATTTTATTTTCTTCAGTTCGATATTTTTAATGAAGCGGATATAAATGCAATAATATTTTGAGCATTAATATATTTTGAACCGCACTACTGCAAAGGCTTATCGCGACAGCATTAAACATGACAATAGTCAATAGTGTGGTTAAAAGGTCAAAGTACATAATTTTGTAAATGAAAAGACATTTTTAAGTTTAGTAGAGCTTTAAGTTAGTCAATTCAAAATTCATAGACAGGATAACGTCTGTCCGGTCCTAGCAAGGAGTAACTTATAGATCTGTTTGAAGCGGCTATGACTCCCCATCTGGAAGGGTCGAGACTAATCAACATTTTTTTGTGTATATGAATAAAAGACAACTTATTATTTATAATACGGCTCATCCTGTATAAGTTGCATTTTAAAAGTAAGAATGTGACAAATCTATTTCCGACTAGTAATTGATATTGCTAGATTATTTTTTCAGTGCAATCTTTCATGCTGTGTGGGACAATCCTGCACGAGCTTGCTTAGTTAACTGGCGCCATAAAATCTTATCTAACGTAAAGGATAGTGGGCCAACTTGGCTATCCAGCTCGAGGTCTCAGTCTCAGGTCGTCATCGCACCAGAACAACTTTGATTTCTGTCATCTGGTTTTTGTTACGTACTATAATTGAAAAAGATTTTCATGTTTTATGCAGGCTTACTGGTTTGTATAATCTTCCTGCAGAAAAAGTTGACGGCTACGGGACTCGGGATAGCGGTCTCGCACTGTACCACGGGGATTATTCGTGAGCGAATCTCGTCCTCGTACATGTTGACATCCAAGCAGGCGGAGTTGTTGGCGCTATTGCAGTAGTAACAGTTGATGCACGAACCTGGAACAATTACACAGCTATTACATTCTTGTGTTTTATAGGTATGAATACCGCTGGTGTTTAAACGAACTTTCTGAAAATTTAATGCAAGTTTCAGAACAAAAGTTTTTAAGTTGATGTACATTTTAAGTTATAATTTATCAGCATCTGACAGGCGGCTCGTGAGAGAAAATTAGGTAGGTAAAAGCTCATTAAATCGATTATGAATCGTCCAGTTAAATTTAGTCAATCATTGTCTTGTTCCGATTCGGATAACTGATCAGTTATTTTATTATCTTTCATTATTTAATAGTCAGCTAACAACTCAAATTTCATTAGGTACCTATTATCAATAATTGTGAATGTCTTTACGTCTCGCTGTAACCCCAGGGCTTTTGTCCTTTAACAATCGAAGATCAATCTTTTTCTCCGCGTTACTGTATTTTAAGTTTAAAAAGCTTTTGCTTTTTGTTCGTAATATAGGTATTTAACGGAAAACCGTAAAATCGCCCTTTTTTGGGCAAATGTACCTATTTGTATCTAACAACTCGTTCGACAAATGTCTGCTTTCAAAATTTTAGTCATTATTCTTATCTATAAACCTTCTGATAATAACAAACAGAACAAAAAAGAATTAGTGGAATTCATGTTGTTTACTATTTTTATTAAGAAGCTTACTTGCTTGCTTCCTTAGTTTTTACTAAACATAATAAAAAAATTACGTTGTTTTCACGAAAAAAAGATCCCAAACTATATTTGACTAGTAAAATACACACTCATCTTCACGCCAAGTCCCTTACGGGGTAGGCAGTTAGTATCGAGTGTAAGATCTAGCTTCCTTCACATTCATTATGAAAATTAAATTATTACTATATTGCGTAGAATTTTCTGATGTGTGTATGTATTGTAGTAAATGGTAAGTCGGTCTCATAAGTTATCAAATACAACAACAGAATTTGCAACTGTGTCAATATACCTACGTATAATATTCTAATGTACTATACTATTTGACACGTATCTAAAAAGACTCTACTTGTAACCAGGGGTTACAAATTCGTAGCTATTCAAATAAAATTATTTATTTTTAAAACTTACAAGTGCAAAATAGTGATAGTAAAATTACCAGCGCGGAGACCACTTTACTTGACAGCGACATCTGAAACAAAGTCCAATTTTATTACTAGTAACTTGCATAAAATATGTGTGGATTGAAAATCGTAACTGAATTATAAATAATCTGGGGCGAATTTTTTTCTTTCTTTATAAAAGTTAATAATAAGTAATTCTCAGCTGATTGAGTTGAAATTTGAAATACACGTTGGGTTTGGTCAACATAGAGTACCAAGCGCAATACTGAATCCACTCTGATGAACTACTAAAGATCGCGCGTCTATTACGTACCTAATTCAATTTTTTTTAAGTATTCGTTTGAGTAGGTGTAAAATTGTTGTTTCCCGGGGAAATAGTTTCTAAAATAAATCAAATAACTTAACTTTTCTTTGAAATTATGAATAAGCTAATAAAATTAACACATACACGCTACATATATTTACCTACATAGAGATATAAGCAGAGCAAATGTAAGAGTTTTGACGATGTAGTGATGGAACAAACGAATAAAATTGTGTGTAACTCAATAGAGCTTTTAGCTGGGATGCAAAGTACAACGCGGATGTAGAAAGGAGAGTAGTAGAGTAATAATTAGTACTATGGTAATAGCGTGAATGTAGCGCTGGGTAGGTAAGCTATTCTTAAGCGAGTTATAGAGTCAGGTTTCTATACTCGCATTCAAAACATTGAGGTCAGAGGGAATTGTGATTTGTTTGAATACGTAATTTATTTTTATACTAATTTAATATTGACAAATGCATAATTTATTTTTTAAATATAATCAAATAAACAATTTAAATATTGGCAATTTACGATTTTGAATATCAATGAGGTAATTTAATATTTTATTTCTATTCTTTGATATCGAACAAAATTGGACGTATTATTCGATATCATTAATTTTACAAATTGTTTGATTAAATTTATGAAAAATATTATTGTTACTTGTAATGTGATTTGTTTTTTAGTTTATTTTTATATAAATTGAATTTTATGGTAACAGTTATAAATGAAAGAAATGTTTCTTCAGATTTTCGCAGGCAAATCTTTTGTTTAAAACTTTAATTAGCTAAGACCCACCTCGATCACTTCAGCTATTGAACAAATAAATCCACATTGAAATCGTTTCATCCGTATGGTTATGATGCTACACACACGCAGACACACACACAACCACAGACACGTCAAACTTACAACTCTCTTTTTCTGCCGCGGGTTCAAAAATGCTTTCATTCGTTTATCAGTGTTGGTTTGTTTGAAAAAAAAAAAGTAACACTAACATGTAGGCGCAGTATATTGAACTCACGCTACAAAAACATTGAGAATGTGTCTACTTACTTTTATATAAAATATAAAACAACGATGAGCCGAAGATATTAGAGTAACTTGTACTAGTTCCGATAATAGTAGAAACTGCACTCAGAGTGGCACAGTAAACTTGTGTATCAAAGATAATACTTGTGTCATGTTCTTCGACTGTGACGTCTTGATAGTTTGAATTTTTTTTTACATTAAAAAATTAACTTATTATACTTACCTAAACACTATGGTAATGGTGCTTTGCCAAACTGAGGCCGGGATGTTAGCCTTCTAGTAAAAGTTAGTTTACTGGCTACCTTACCCTTTAAACCTAGCACGTGAATGGCAAGCGCTGACGTTATGACGGCAGGAATAGGTAAGGCGGTGGTACCAATCCGGGCGGGTCGCGACGAAACTCTATCACCTAGTAAAAAGTCACGGTGTTAGTGACGGTTAGCCTATGCTCGCCTTTTACAAGCTGCCTGGCAGGAAGTCAGATGGTCTATTCTGCTAAGGAGCCCAGGCCAATACGGGGACTTGTGCAATAGGTCTTCTAACCCGGCCACAGCGACGCACCTGTACCATCTACGGTGTCTACAAGCCTCGATTGTTTCTAACCTTCATATAACCCGAGTGCTTGTTCGCTGACCTTTAACATAGAAAACTTGTGTTTTCAATTTTTCTTTTAAATACACTATACAGTGGCATGATTTTGGTTTACATTGATATCTGAAATTTATACGTTGAACCTGAAACATATTTATGTAAAGAGTTACGATAAAATATTCTCTGATGATATATTTTCTATGTAATAATTAATCATTTGAACTTGTAAAAGTTTGTCAAACAAACTTAAAAAAATATATTTTGTTAAAGAATTAATTACCTTTCGTGTCTTATTAATAAACGTGGACTAAAGTAGGAGTAAAATTTTGTTGATATTATTGTCTGTTCATATTGTAATAAAGACTATAATACCAGGTTAAACCTTGGAGTACATTACTCCATGTTTATAAATAAGACGATAAGAGTCTATCACGATCAGTCGTGTCAACGCCCGTAACCAGAAATTCTGAGAAATAATATAACAAAATAAACGAAAAGTCTTAAATATCACGGTCCGTCCGCGTTTAGACTTATCACTTTCAAATGACCCGAAGTGACTTTATAACGTTGAGCCGTACAAACAGTATTTGTCGTCGAAACTCAATGATATTTCACGTAATGTAATAATAATATACATGTCATAATGTAATAAATAAATAAAAATTTGTACGAGCTGGAAGTCAGGCATCCAATAATTAAATGCAAATTACTACATAACTATATTAATGGATTTTTTTAAAATATAAGTTTGTAAATAGGTATTTTAACAGATTCTAAATTTATTCTCTTACGATTTAAATCAGCTAACTAGCAGGCAGTTCTCATGCTGATAGGAGAACTGCCTCCTAGACAAACTTTGTCAATAGACATCGGGTGTTGTTAATGGACGTAGAAAAAAAATATTTTACAGATATTTTCAAGTAATAGGCTTTCTATTAATAGGTTTTCTTATTTCCAGGAAGGAATGTAGGAAGTACAAAAAATCCTCTTGTAGAATCTTGTAGACGCAGCAGTCGCATCTATGGTTTCTATGGGCGAAAGTTGTCTTGTATAATCAGTAGATCTGCAAGTTTGTACATTTTCTATCTATGTAGGTATATCAATAAAAAGGAACCCTCATTTTACGTGGCAATCGCATCACTCCTGAACGGATGGCTCAATTTTGTTAATTATTTTTTTATATTAGTTCCTGTTATGAGAAGGATACCATCCTAAGAAAAACCGGGAAAATTGCAAATAAAATGGGAAAAACAATGCTTCAATCCATATAAAGCATTAGAGCTACTGTTAAGCTATTCGACGTTGGCCGAGTCGGTCCCCGTCGGATCGGTCGGATCCTATAACATTATTCTAATGAAGCTTTTTTTATGTCTGAACATGGCGAAGAAACAGCTGACTCTGGATGTTGAGAGACAACCGTCGCCTAACCCAGTCCACCTAGTTCTGACTGAATTTTCTTTCAGAATAATCCTGTAACTTACAGTAACGATAACGGTAATTTACAGTATAGTGGGTGAAACGTTAAGAATGGCTTTATTCACGTATCGCTGGCGACTTTCGTAAACCTTCTTATTTCACTCAGCGTCAGGCTCTATCCGAAGGCAAGTTGTTAAAGCTATTATAATTCTTTACTCCTGTAACTTAAGCCCTTCGTTACTGAGGCTTCCTGCTATGCGTATAGTGTGCCAGGTTTACTTGATACAATATCGAAATTATTTTTTCAATGCCCAAAATCCTTGTACCCATTTTTTTTAATAAAACTCAAAGTTTGTGAGCAAATGCGATGAACAAAGATAAAATTTAGAGCTTTTTAAGGGCTCATATGAAATTTAGATCATCGTGGCTCTGCTTTAAATGAATTAGAAATATATTTTTTTGCGAAATGTGTGTGTAAAGAAGTTATGCAACTGTGTCTAGGATATAGGTATGTCAAAGTACGCTAACGATGCTGTTAAAAAATTATAAAGGGATTTTTATAATTTAAGTAAATACTGTCACGACGTAGGTTTAGTTATTAGTATGGAAAAGACAAAGATATTGCACATTAAGTCTCCATATAAAAAATCCAAAATTGCAATAAGAATTTAAGGTCATACACATTCATGTCTTCATAGTAACCTTCACCATGTATTGTGTGGTTGCCCTGCAATCCAGGTTGTAAAATTACATGTCTACCTAGGCTTACATATAGATCAAAAATTTAACTGGGCTTCACATATCGAACATGTAAATAACAAGCTATGATCTATATTGGCTAAATTTCAAATATTTAAGAAACCTTTTTAGATTATATTGTAAATATTATTATTGAAAAAAGACAAGTCCGCTGAGTTTCTTTCGCCGGATCTTCTCAGTGTGAGGCCGCGATTCCGGTCCGGTGGTAGTTTAAAAAAATGTCGACGCGCACAAATACCACTTGTATGGTTCATGTGAATAAAGTTTACTCTGATTCTGATTCTGATACCGTATTCCGTATAAAGTCCGCTTAATGTTGTACAATGCAATGGCAGATTCTGTGATGTCATATGAAATATCGAGCTATGGTAGAACACACAAATCTTATTTTGATGCAACATTAACGTTGCAATTCCAATAGTTAAAACAAGTTGTATCTAAGAAAACACTAGTTAAGTGCACCACAAATTACATGGATTTGTTTTACAGATGGAATGTCTTACAAGTGTCGCTAAAAACAAAGTTTTTGGTACTAAATGAAAATTTATTTCATGAGGAGATCCAGAAAGAAGAGAACACCTGTACTAACTCGTCAGATAACTAAACGTAAACAAGCATACGACGAAGTATTTAGTACCCCTCATTAAAAAGTTCATAACCAATAATTAAATAAATAAATAAAATTGAAAAATAAACAAATAAAAAATAAATTAAATTAAAAAAATATTTTTTAAGCGAATGTCCGAATGTAGCACTACACACAAACCTTTAGTAGGTAGTTTAAGTAGTGCATTTATTGATGTTTTAGTATAATTTGTTTTAACATTAAATTAAAAAAAAATATACATATATATATATATATAACCGTGTAGGTACCTACTAGGATGCAGTACGGAAAAGTATTGAGAATATACCTAGTACATGTTTTCAATTTAGGTATAAGGGCTAGTATTGATAAGCAAATATAACAAAGTTGATTCTAGAGGTCTGGTCTTGTTGTTGAGCAACTGTCTAGGTACTAGCTCTTATTTAAGTAAGTTGAATCATTCACCTTTTACTGACGCTTATGTCTGAAAATACAAGTAGTGCAACTACAATTTATGAAAATTTTGCATTAAGATTGATTAGGCATCCTGACACAATAATCGCAGCCATTACCCAGCCGGCAATGCACATGCAAGAAGACATGATAAACATCTAATGAAAATTGTTGAAAAACTAATATTTTTCGTGCAACGGTAGAATTACGCAACCACTCCTCATGTGGTACTGGCGGGTAATAAGGGTTGGCATCCCTGAGTGAAGTACCTTTTGACTGGCAACGCAGAGACAAATTGTGTGCGGTGTTAATATAGTATTTAATGGTTAAAGGGTTAACTGTTGATTATTCATTTCATTTGCGTTCCAAACGTTATTTAAATATCCTCCTGGTAAATATAGTTTATATAAGTTACCTGTATTTAAAGTGAAATTGAGCGTCATTAATTTTTTTTTGGGATATTGGAAGGCAAACATAGAAATACCTATTTATACATAGTATATACCTACGGTAATACTTGTTCCTCACAGACATGTGCCTGTCCTCCATAAGAATCAAACTCAAACCTCAAGGTTAGGCTGTGGAGACAGGCGAGTTTGCTAACCTTTTTGACTGTGATGCAGTTAAAGAAATAGATTAAACCCTCTGTCCCCCTTATCGCCTCTGTGGTCGAGCGGTCCGGGTGTTGGACTTGACTGCATGAGGTCTCGGGTTCAAATCCCGGGTCGGCCAACAAAAAGAAGATTGGATTTTTCCAATTTTCTAATAAAAAAAATGTTGGTTGGGATTGGAAACGTGCCCGGTTGGCGATAGGCTTGCCACCTATCACATTATGGGACTTAGTATCTTCGGCCAGTCGTGGGTGCCCTGGTTGTACCTCTGCCTATCTCTTCGGGGATAAGGGCGTGAAGATACTTTTTTTTTAGATTAAACCCTAAAGACCCAGGCATGTGCTGCTTTTACGTTATATTTTACTAACCACACTGACGGTTATTGTCCTGATTGGATATTGATTTTTTTCCACTATTATTGAATAAAAATGTGTCTGCATTATAATTTCTTTCGTATTGACCTCCGCCTGACAATAAATAAAAATTGTATCTAATATATAAAATTCTCATGTCACGGTGTGCGTAATTGAACTCCTCTGAAACCGCTCGACCGATTCTCTTGAAATTTTGTGAGCATATTGAACAGGTTTGAGGATCGGCCAACATCTATTTTTCATACCCCTAAGTGATAAGGGTGACCCACTCCAATTTTTTTGCTAAAATCACAATAAACGTATAGCAGAACAACGTCTGTTGGGTCAGCTAGTAAGAATATAAATATCTTTGTACATTTACACCATACACGACTTGTCTAACCCCAAAGTAAGCAAATTTTTTATGTTTGTTTTATCCGTGTTAGACAACAATAAATACATACAAGTTTAAATTTAATAAGCACCCTGAACTGGAAAAACTGATAGCTATGTTCACTCCACAAATGCGTGCACCCGTCGGGAATCGAAATCGAGCTTTATGGTTAAGAAGATGGAGTTAAGGATAGCGCATATATGGACGGGGCGGGGCGCGTCGATTCGTGGCGCATCGCATTGCAAAGCGCTCTCAGGCAGGTGGGGCCACATCGCATCGGTGGATTTTTGTTACTCAGTACCAATTATTAAAGAGTAGGGTAACAAGGAAGAGTGGTAACTCTATTTTAAAATCGCCCTTATTGATCCGGGTCCTGTGTGTAGAATAGACCATCTGACGTCCTGCCTGACAGTTCGTAAGATGCGATTACTCATTACCAACAAGACCACTGGTGATCGAGTGCTATGCATCAACTCGTCCGGGTAAGGATAGACCGTCTTATCTATTCCTGGCGCCATAATGACAAAGTCATGTTCCGGTTCAGAGGGTACGGCAGCCGATAAATTTGCAAATTTGGCCTAACACTCTGGCCTCAGGACAGCGGCTCGCACTTAACAACGCACCATTACCACCTTTGGTGTCTCTAGGCGGCGTGAATTTCTTACCATCAGGAAATCCGTCTGCTTGTTTGCCTTCCAATATCAAAAAAAAATTGCACTAAAAAAATCGTCAAGTACAGAAAGTGGCCCTTTGGTAGTTTTGTACTAAATTTTTGCGTTAAATTGTCATTAGCTCTATATTCACATTATTAATATCTCCTGTTTGGGGTCAGCAGGCCGCATCGGCTAATGCGTGATGCGGCTCGGCATAGTGTGAATTGCCCCATGTAAAATGCATTGAAGCGATTTAGATAGATTGCGCTGCAATGCGCCCCGTCCCAACCAGTCCAAATGTGCGCTATCCTTTAAGCATGTACGCTCACTCTTTGGCCAATGGAGCCTTCAATAAGTTACAGTACAAAGAAAATAATTAGCGAAATCGATCTATCCGTTTAGGGGTGATGCAGAAACCAAGGAAAATGGAATCCATATTTCCGTTGGTCCATCGTTTTATAAAAGATAAAATATATCGCAACAGGTCGCCGTAGATAAACTCGACAACAATAACACGAGGGCAAATCGGAGGAAAACAGCTAGTACTTCACATAATATATATTTGCAACTCTATAGTGTATGTCAATGCGACAACTTTCTGACAATAAAAGTATTCATTTGGCACGTCACACAAATACAAAGTCGTACAAAGTTTCCTGTTACACTTTTGAACCGTATGATCTCTCGCTAACTTTTTTCATTATCAAACACTTTCCTGGATTCACATTCCATATGAGTAACTTTTTCGATCACAATCAAAATATATTGTCAAAAAGATATGAATAATTTAGAGAATTTCCATTACGACCAACATTTTTTCGATCCCCTCGAAGAAACTTGTACTTAGCTTATTCAACTTCAGATATAATAAATTATTTATATCACAAGTTTATTTGATCAGTATTCAGACTATTTCAATGAATTGTAAACCTCCTTGCTTTTCAAGGCTTCTAATAAAACTTTTAAGTTTAACTACTTGTTCGTAAAATATGTCAAATCTTCATTAGCACCCCCACAAATGCGAGTGGAAAGATAAAGATCGTTCTGTGCTATTTTATTGTTCTTACACTCTAATTAAGTGGAATCTACTTCATTGCAATCGATTGCTGCAATTAACGTTAGACATAATTTTTGTACAAGCTTTTGCCGCAAATGTCCTCTCATATATTGTTTCTGACTTTGAAGTTATTCAAGTCTAAATCAGTGTCTTCGCTACACATCCTTATAGACCTGTGTCTGAAACAGCTTAATCAATTAAATCTTTTGGATGTACTTTTATCCCAGCATCTATTTTAATATTTCGCGTGTGCTTCAGTTCACTAGCAAGGAATTTAAAAACATGATTTGCTTACTTTGGGTTTAGATCAATTTGTGTGATGTGAGGTTTGGAGGCCGTGTGTAATATGTGTATACCATATGATTTTACTAAATTCAGTAATACCTAAGCATTAACACAAAATACATTAGCTTTAGAAATTTCCAATGTCCAAATCAAACAAACAGACAAATTTAAAACCAACGTTTTAGATGGATCTCGTCAATTAAGTAATTGTTACGATTAAAAGGCACTCGGCCAGTAGACAGTTACTGTCTACTGTACTGTAGTGCAACAAGCCACTTATGGGGAAAACTTTCTTGTTGTGTGAAAATACAGAAATTAGAAACTGCTCGAATACTTTTTTACACTCCGGTCAAGAAAACGTTTACGTATAACGAAAATCAAAATGCGTTTCTGAACTTTGTATTTCTGATTTAATAGTTCTAGTAAATAAAATATTGTGTTTGAAGACATTTAAGGATCTGAAACAACTGGCAAAAATTAAAAGAAAATATATTTTCTTACAATTACTCAATAGTTACATAAAAACGATCAATTGAAATAAGTGGAACTTCAATCTTTAAAAAAAGTTGGAATAGGTAGGTACAACCTCCGATTAGCCGAAGACACTAAGTCTCACAATGTGATAGGTGGCAAACCGATCCCTGGCAACGTTGTTCTAATGAAAAAATTGATAAAATGCATTTGCTTTATGTCTCGCCCAACCCGGAGAGTGAGCCCGACCGGACTGGTACACCACAGGAGTAACTTAAAATTTTATATAAAAATATGACGTTTTTTCTCCGGTTTAACAAAGTTGGTTTTTAAGTAATAGCGTTGGTTAGTCAAATGTAAAAGAGAATATATTTCGCTTCAATAGTGAAAAATTGTAACTAATACGCGAATTTAAACTTTTTACATTTTTGAAATATTCTTAGATTTTTTTAATGTTGAAAATTGCAACATTTTTTGTGATTTCCATATTAAAATTTGTGCTTCTCGAAGTCTTTTGCTATAAAAAAAAAACAAAATTCATAAAGAATAAACAAACCCGGACCAACGCGGAGATATACTTATTTATCTAAAGAAGTTACATATCTGGATGACCGAGCTTTGCTCAGTATTTTTTTTTTTGTTTTTTTTATAAATTGTGTTTTTTGGAAATTATATTTAAGTACGAATTACATAATTAGTCTAACCTCAAAGCAAACAATCATTGACTTCGTTACTTAACAACGGACTT
>NJDD01005735.1:917-15450 GCA_002245505.1 Calephelis nemesis
ATCTTGACTCTTGAGGTGGGCCGGTTAACTAAGATACCTAAAAATAGCAGTAAATATTACGATTATAAAACGTTGTATAAAGATAACATAAGGCATTTTTTTTATTATTTTACAATCCTTTACTAAAATAAGATCTATTTATGAAGTCTTGACATATGAAATACGCAATATATATATTTAAAGTATCGATTTAGTATCTTAATTGTTCAAATTTCAACAGTCTTTTAACATTTCGACCATTAATTTTTTTAAGGAGGTTCATATTTTTTCTAAAAAAAACCCTCGGCGGGCCGGATTAAAACCTCTCAAGGGCCGGATTCGGCCCGCGGGCCGTAATTTGCCCACCCCTGATAGAGACTCGTCACAAGTGCCTCTTGTAAGGTGAATGTGAAATGTTAAAAATATTTTCTGTTCTATTCTATTTTAACTGCAAGCTAAAGCAATATATAAAGGAAGTAGGAACACCAAGCGGTTCAGCGTTTGTTAGTACTGTTTTCGCCAAGGTCGCTCAACAGGTGATCTAGTCTAGTTATCACATCGTTGGGCGGAAGCAGTTGAGATCAAGGGGGAGGCATTGTACATGAAGAAGGCCTTTTATTGGGTTTCTTTCAAAGTTACTTAGTACTTTCTTTTGATCTTCTCGAAAGGTTGTGTAGTTAGATCGCTGGCGTTTTGTCTGATCGAAGTATTTATGTCTTTGTCGACGTTTAAAGATAACACAAGATTGCGCGTTCACCGCTAAGAACCCTTATCTTACCTTTATCGTATTTCCTCGTTTACCTTGGTGACGATGTTTGGAGTACATTAATGGTCACCTGGAAGTGAAAGCTAAACTGGCTTCCAAAAATGTTGGTATCTCAGTAAAGTGAGAGAAAACTTCAGTTCGGCCTATCGCCTTCAACAGTATAAGGTACAAACATGGTCTCTTATGGGGTACCCCAGATTTACGGCTGGGATCCCCAGTACCAGCTTCTTTCCGTTGGCACAATAATCCGAAGAATCTTTAACCGACTTAAACATTTTAACAGGCACAAAATACCTTTAGCCGGCATTGCGCAAAGACATTGATTCCCACAGCGTTTCCTATCACATATATCTGTGGTTTAGTGGTTCAGGTGTTGAAATTGACTGCTTGAGGTCCCGGGTTCGAATCCCGGATCGGGCAACAAAAAGAAAATTTGGTTTTTCCAATTTTGTAATAAAAAAAAATGTTGCTCGGGATTGGATATGTGCCCGGTTGGCGATAGGCTTGCCACCTATCACATTCCGGGACTTAGTGTCTTCGGCTAGTCGTGGATTGTACCTCTGCCTACATCTTGGGGGATATGGGCGGGAGGATACTTTTTTTTCCTTTAATGGGAAGTGCTCCTAAGAGGAGTTATTTAAATCAATATCCACACTTGCATTCCACGTACAAACATCGCGTCAAAATTCTAAATTTCAATTACAATCTTGATACATAGCGCTCCTCTATTTTGCGAGTAAGTAGACATTTTTTTGCCTAGCAACACACACACATTGCGAAATAAATCATTAGCGCCAGTGTTTCCGAAAACTTTGGGACCTTCAAAAAAAGGGCTTACACGTTTTTTTAAATGGCGGCAGCCGGCAGCGCAATGGTGCCACAATAATTATTATTAAAGAGCCGCGGAAATCACTTTCAGTCAAGTTAACCGCTTGCTTATTTGCTTTTTTTTTGGAAGGCAAACAAGCAGACGGATTTCCTGATGGTATGAAATTCACGCCGCTTAGAGACACCAAAGGTCATGGTGCTTTGCCAACCTGAGGCCGGGATATTAGGCCACGAGTAAAAGTAAGTTTACCGGCTACCTTACACTCCGAACCGGAAAACGTCAACGGCAACCATAGGACGTTATGGTGGCAGGAATAGGTAAAGCGGTGGTACCAATCCGGGCAAGCAAGGCAAGAAATTCTATCACCTAGTAAAACTACTACTCCATAAAAAAAACTAGAGTTGATTAATATATGAACTAATTTTCAAAGAAGTCGTCGTCACTTGGTATTTGGCATCACGCCTTAGACATGTGTCATACGTGACTATAATCTTTATGGACAGTTACTTACTCTTTGGCTATAATGCAATATCAGTGGGGTTAGGTTAACACTTATTATCTCACACGCATTGATGATAGCCTTGTTAGGTTCCGTTTCATAATTTCTAAACTAAATTTTCGCCCACAAAAATCCACTCAAATTCCATGTATGTATGAATGTATGTATGGAGATTTGTATGGATTCGCTGCATTCAAATTTTTGAAGTGAAACTTCTCTAGAATCGTTGTGATTTCAAAACGGATGCAAAGGAAAAACGACAGGTAAGAGACGAAAATATATATTCTTCTCATTTTTTTGACGATTTACTGAAGTTTCACTTCTATCGCCCTAAATGAATCGCACACACACCTTTTTTTAAAAAAAAATAGATTGTGTGTGGCAGGCTTTATTATCAAACAAGAAAGAACATGTGAAACAAACCTGCCAATATTTTTCAAAAGCAGATTTGGTCTGATCTTCATCCCATGAGAATCTACATAACACATTTTTTTAAGTAGGTGCTGATATTAAATAAAGTGCCTGCTTGGGGCTCCCTTCCTGCTTTAGGCCCAAAGTATTTATTAATTTTACAACATTAATTAATGTAGTTTATATTTATTTATCTTTATACAAAACAATTTTCTTTTGGAGTGAAAACTTCTTTAGCGACGTTACTCACTTTTTTTGGAATGGGTAAAAACTCGCGTCAGGGCACGTGACCTGATCGAAAATTCAACAGATGGCGCAGGGCGCTTTCGCGAATGTTCGTGTTGTCATGTTTGAGTACGATTGCGCAATAAATGAACATTGTATTCTACCGCATAAATAATATAGCACTTTTATACTGGTAATCAAAGCAATTCGTGCAAAATTATTTCCTAACCTTTCCAAAACATCAAAAATGCAACCCGTCTTTTTTTGTTTAGAAAACATATAAGCGACAAAGGGAGCGTTCAAGTATTACGTAACGCAATATTTGAAGATTTTGACCCCCTCCTCCCTTAGTAACGAACTGTAACGTTTTCTGTACCACCCCCCTCTCTAAATGTTACGTTACACTGAATAACCATTTTTACCCTAAAGTCGCAAAAAGTTACATTTAAGTTTTAGTCTTTACGCGGGTTTTCATCCGGCCCACCATCTACAAAGATGATCACTAGCTTTTTCATTTGTTCGATTCTGTAATCATTAAGGGTTTCAATGACGCTATTGATTTTTATTTAAGGTATTTTTCGAAATCATGAGTATGAGCTTATGAGCGTTCACTGTGGAAAATGTGTGTTTCCCGCTCCTTCCATAAGGAATATGTGTGTCGGTCCGTTGTACCCAACAGCTTCTTCCTTACCGATACTTACTTACCGAAACTGTTAGGTTCCATGTTGACGCCGGCTTATACGGAATACGGGACAGCAATGTGCTTCTGCATAAACACTAACGAATAATGACAACGAAAACAACATTACAACAGTACAATATAATCTAGGGATTCCCCGTGAAATATAAACGAAAAGGTTTGCCACCTTGCGAGAACAAATTAAAAATGACGACCAGACTATACAAACGAGGGGATCTCGTAAAACATAAACGATAAGGGTTAACAATTTAGGAGTTTTAATTCCCTAATCTTTTATTTTTAAAAAAAAACAATGTTACGTAACGTTTGTAAAAATGACCCCCGCCTGTCCCTGTAACGCATTGTAACATTTTACGAGACCCCACTCCCCCCAAATTGCGTTACCTAATACTTGAACGACCCCAAAGTAGAAACAGCTGCTATTTATTCATTACTTGAAGATTGGTATAATTGCTGTGTTGATAAGGTGAATAATAGGTGACTAATAGGTTTGGCGATTTTTATCATTCTGAATCTCATGGAAAGGTAATGAAACCTGAAAAAACGTAATAATATGTAAGTCTAACTGAATAATAACAATTGTTAGGTTATCTATAGATTACAACAGAACCTCTCATTTGTTTACATAATTACAACAGATGTAATTTATAACACGAATACAAAGAAACCATGAAAATACCTACCTACATATTATTCGCATCTGACTGAACTTTGGCACCAGATAAATGTACATATATACCTATCCCGATAAAATATTCAACTAACGCGTAGTGTAGATAAAATTAATTACAGACACAGGAAGTAGGTGATGGTCTATCTATTTATAACAAAACTAGGCCATTAACGCAGATACAGTTTTTTTGTTTATTGTCATCAATAGAAATTAATGAGAATAATTTAAACGCTGTAAAATTGAAAAAATATCCAGATCCAACTAGTGGTTCATGAGTCATATTTATTAATAAACGATATGACATGATAGACTATAAACATTTATTCGACACTGTCCTACTTGTTTGTTACTAATCGCGTAACAAATACACAAAAAAAAGACGTAGTCTTTTTGGAGTCCTTTAAAAATAATCTTTAAATTAAATATTTTAATAAACCCTCATTAAAACAAATATGTAATGTAGCCAAGAATCATCTCGATTACGTCAGCTTTCAAACAAAAGTATTTGCATCGAAATCGGCCAAATCGTTCTAAATATTGCATAAAAGTAACATTGGTTTCCCATCAAGGGTTAATAAACCCTCTTATATAGCGTCGGGGGTCAAAATATCGCATCACAATAATTGTGATGTGTGTGGTACGATGCCACACCACAAACATACACACACAACATGTCAAACTTACCACACGTATCTTCTATAATGTGCTTAAGAAGAACTACAAACATCCAAAGACAAAGAGACAAAACTTTCATAATACCAATTACAAGATATTGTCTTTGTGAAAACCAAGGAATATCTTAAATTTTTGTGCGTTTAAGACGATACCAATATGAAGTTGAAGTGCTTTCGCAATTTTACTGCGCTTAGATTGTTAAATTCAGTATTGTAATTAATCTACCAAATCTAAAAATCTACCCAATCATGAAATTGTATCAAATTAATTTTGCAGAAGTAACTCGAAATGGTTCATTATATTACAAACTAGTTTAAACAAACTAGTTTTAAAATTGCAAATGTTACATTTGCGTCCACATTTACATATTAGTTACATGTTACACGTCCGTTGACAGCTATTTGATGTACACTTTATCCAGTTATCATCACAAAAAGATACGGAATCAGCCCCCTAAACGTAACTGAATGGGGCCATGGTGTAGTTGCGTTCAACAATCGCTGGGCTATCACGCTGAACCATCGCTGAGCCATCGTACAGTGCGTACATCATATTGGTGGTAATTCAGAATTCTGCTGTTCACAAACTAAACTTATTTTAGATGCATGCTATCTTTTTCAAACGAAACAAAAACAAAAGAAATGGAGCGTTTTAGACACGTCAGATTAGTCCGATCATGTCAAATCGCGATGTTTTTAATCGACGTTTTCCGAGTAACAGTTTAAACGTCTGTAGAAATGACGTGTACACTCTAATTTGACAGCGCTAAAAGTGTTTTGTCTCTTCTGTTTCTTTCGTTGAAAGAAGACAGCGATAACTTAAAATTAGTTTAGTGAGTGCGGAACAAAATTACCACCAATGTCATATCAACTTCATTTTACTTTCTTTCTTTACTTTTTCGAGCCTATCGCCCTGCTATATTTTTTAATTGGTCTGAGATGGCAGTATAGTGAGCATAAATCACCACTGTGGTCAAATTGTGGGGCCGCTGAGACCGTCCAATAAAGTTCTCCGTCATTTTTGAACCCATTTCAAAATTTTTTTTTGAAGTTACACTTCTTTAGGTGCGATGTGAAAAAATGAAGAGGGTGAAATTTTTAGAACTGTCACACAAAAGTTACAAAATGAAGTTGCACCGGCGGATTTAAAGATAAGCTATATTAATCCATTTAAGCTGTCTTAAAACTATGTAACATAATCGTACTTGTGCAGTCCAAAGCGTAGCAGATATATTAGTTTAGAAAGCGAGTAGGTACGGTTATTAAGCAGTTTTTCAGATATTATGTCTAGCTGATATCGGCGAAATCTATAATGGGCGATGACGATGCGTTGATAAGCGTATTTTTTGTTTTAAAGTATTTATTTAAAGGTGTCACCATATTCATAGATATGAAAAAGCTCTTGAGTCTTATTTCATTGATTTGAAAAAAAGCACAAAAAATCTTAATTTTTCAGTTTTAGACCGACATCTGCGCGGACGGAGTCACGGACGGAAGCTAGTAGTAAAATACAACTGTTATCATTGCTTGCTACATATAATTTAATAGGGTTTGACACCAGTTGTGAGGTCACTTGTTTAAGCATCCAAAGTTAGCAATGTTTTCAGAACTGTTAAAAATGTAAAGTGGCACTGCATTTGTGTATAAGTGGTGAGAACAGAAAGAAATTCATGTGACGATTATACTTATAAAAATAGAGAATAACAATGGAATGAAAGGAAATGTTTTACCCTTTGGCACTCCTACGTGCGATGATCCACGCTATTAAACGCATGACTAAAATCTACTTACCTACTTTGATTTCGTTTTTAACTAGTGAGAAGCGGTTTTTATCAAGTGCCAAGGTCAAAATCTTGGTTGACTGTTATTAAACAGATTGTGCTTGGAAAGAAAAGTTTCTGATGATAGACAATGTATATAATGATATTGGTCGACAATGTGATGAATCTGTAAAAAAACTTTGAATCATGAAAAAGGGAAAGGCTGGCGAAAAAAAACCCTATGAAATGAAGAAGTATAACGTCTGACCATATCTGACTACAGCTATAATCTTTTTACCGTCAAAGTCTAACACTGATTGAAAATAAATTTAAAATATAACTTTTTAGGTTTTTTATAATTATTTTACTTACGACCTCATTAGGTACACGCAACTTATATGATCATAAAAGTATGTACATTATAAATAATTATTCCGGCATTACAGATGGTCCAATATATTGGATTGAGAATGACGTCACATTATTTTTCGTGTTGGTCTCAAAAAGCTCTTTTAATAGATACCCATATTGTAGAAGTCCATTATAAATAATTATTCCTCCATCTTGGATGATCCGCCATGTTGGATTTAGAATGACGTCACATTATTTTTCGAGTTGCTTTAAACGAGTCCTTTGATTTGATAACCATAATGTAAAAGTGCATTAAAAATAAGTATTCTGCCATCTTGGATAGTCCGCCATATTAGATTTATAATGACGTCATAATATTTTTCGAGTAGCTTTCAATAAGTCCTTCCAATTATTACCCATATTATTGTAAAAGTGCATTAAAAATAACTACTGCGCCATCTTGGATGGTCTGCCATATTGGATTTAGAATGACGTCACGTATTTTACCGTACATTGTCATCCAACCTAGACGTGTATACAAAACTTCAGCTCAACCGGTTGAAGATATCTACTTCAAAATTGAGTTCAAAGATTCCACCCGAACAATCATAGGTACTAACATACATTGCAGGTTAAAAAATAAAAACAATAATAATAAAATAAAAGCTTTTAATGAAAATGTTTTTTGCTCAAGTTTGAATTAAAATATTTTTTTTAACTGTTGGTTCTGGCGGATAAAGTCTGTGTATAAAAATACGTATACCGAAAGCTAAAAAACGATTTTTAGGCTTACGAGAATAATATTTACATAAATAATTAAGTCAACAAAACGGTGGAAACAAAACGGTCCCAGTTTTTTTTAAATTATTTCATTTTGTTTTAGTAAATTTTGGTGGCATTTTGTACAATTTTGTTCGATTAAAGTGCACATCAAACATTAAAGTACATATTCTTCGATAATTAGGTTTAGGAAATTAAAAATGAAGAATAAAAAATAAGGCACTCGAATATTTGAATTCAGAAAGTTGATATTAATCTTAATATATATAAATCTCGTGTCACAATGTTTGTCCTCAATGGACTCCTAAACCACTTAACCGATTATAATAAAATTCGCACACCATGTGCAGTTCGATCCAACTTGAGAGATAGGATAGCTTATATCTCAATTCATGGCAAAAAAAATTACCATCCGAGCGAAGCCGGAACGGGCAGCTAATGGTATATAAAATGATAGGTTCTCTGTTTTGGGACTTGTTTTGTTTCATATATAATATGTCAATTACTACGTAAGAGACAAATATGAAATGCATTGTTCGAGGATGACACTTCACTTTTATTTAGGTAGGTATGACGAAACGAACAATGAGATTTCAAAAGTTGTACACTGGTTCAAATGGAATTATATATTTTAGAATGAAAAGAAAAATCAAATGTATTAATTTTCAATGCCTAATATGAGACAAATAAATACCGATGTACTACATAATGGGATCCAGCTGGACCTTGTTGTATATTCCGGTGAAGTTGTAAAAACCTCGCGGTTAGCAACATATTAGACATTATAAAAAAAAGCTGGACCTTGTAGATTCCACAGTGTATTGAGGGATCACAATAGATAAAAAGTTAAAATGCGACATTGAAAAACTCGCAATTAGACTGAGCTTAAAGGCATGTGCCGTTAAAAAATGAGTTTAGTTATTTTTACAGCATTTTGTCATATGGGATTCTTCTTTGGGGAATTTCTGCAGAAGTAAATACTATATTAGTTTTACAAAAGAGGGTTTACCGGCAATTTATAATTTTCAGTAAGAGTAAGAGTTTCATTGTAAGAAAATTTTAAAGAAAATTATATAGTAACTGTATCTAACTTCCCAGTATGTCTTTAAAAATGTAATTATTTATATAAAATAAATCAAAATATATGTTCATTTATTATACCTATTTAACGTGTGACTACGAAGAATAAACATAATTTATACACAGAGTATACGTCATTATTTATGGACCAATATCTGCTTTTACTATAAACTTTCCAATTATTTGAATGACTAAAAATGTTAGCCATTGCTAAATGTTTATCGGATAAAATTAATTGATCCTCATACCATTCTTTTATAAATAATAACTAGCTGACCCGTCAGACGTTGTTCTGCTATGAAAAAATTTGGGTGAGTCACCCTTATCACAAAGGGGTATGAAAAAGATTCACCCTCCTAACTTAGGGTTATAAAATATAAATGTTGGCCGATACTCAGACCTACTCAATATGCTCACAAAATTTCATGAAAATCAGTCAAGCCGTTTAAGAGGAGTATGGGAACGAACATTGTGACACGAGAATTTTATAAAAATAATAATGGAAAAAAGACAGGCCCGCTGAGTTTCTTGCCGGATCTTCTCAGTACGAAGCCGCATTCGGATCCAGTAGTAGTATTTAGTTTAGTATCTATAGATTAATACGTGATGCCAAAACTTTGGACCCTTTTTACGAAAATTGCGCAAACGCAGGAGCATAAAATTTGGCACACTGATAGTTTATGTGTAGGAGTATTGCAGAATGCTAATGTTTTCAATAATAATGCTTACAAAGTACATCAAATCAATAAATAAATCATTACCCACACTACCATGCACTTGACACACACAAACAAATATATTGATGATAACGATAAAAGATCACAGATAGCGCACTAAAAAGTTTATAAACAAAGTAGTTGGTCTTGAAAAATGAAGATGGCGTTCTTATTAACATGATATTAAAATTTATTATGGTCGAATTTCGACCAACTGGCGACCATTAGTTATAAAAAATTGTCACAAGTGCCTCATGTAATAATAATAATAATATAACCTTTTATTGAGATCTTTAGTTTACATACACATATATTACATTTAAAAAACGTCGTTCAAGCAAATTCAAGTTGAAACTTATTCTAATATCTGTTTGTAATAGATTGTAAATATCTGTTGTTTAGTAATCTTTTGTAGGTCTGTTTGCCAATCGCCAAAGGCCTCCTCCAACTGTTTCCATTCTGTCCTTACTTGAGCTACTCTGTTCCACATCACACCTGCCACCTCTTTGATGTCGTCGTCCCATCGTTTCTGTGGTCTCCCTTTTTTCCGTTTCCCTTCCCTTGGGTACCATACTGTAACTTTCTTACTCCACTTTTCATGACCTCTCATCATATGGCCTGCCCATCTCCATTTGAGTCTTTTGATTTTCAGTGTGAAAGTGTCTGTGGTTTTAGTTTTAATTCTAATGATATTGTTTTTTACTCTGTCTGATCTCTTGATATTCAGCATGCTTCTCTCCATAGCATATTGGCAAGTTACAAGTTTGTTTATCAATTCTCGGATTATAGTCCATGTTTGGCATCCGTACATAAGGATATAGGTAGTATGCAAGTATTGAAAAACCTTCTTTTGGTGTTAATACGGAGTGTTTTGTCTTTCATAACTTTTAAGCTCCAGTAACTTCTCCATCCGTTTGTGATTCTTCTTTATTAGTTCCACGCGGATCGGTTCTTCATGAGTTACGACCTGACCAAGGTAGATGTATTATCATCAGAGTAGTTGATTTCGGAGTCTCCCAGCGTTACTGGAGTTTTATTTCCATTTGTCAACAGTCTCGTTTTTCTGGGTTGAGTTTTAGACTTACTTTTTCGCTTTCGACCGCGAGGTCTTCTAACATTCTATTAATTTCTTCGGATGTTTTGGCAAGACTATGTCATCAAAGAACCTCAGATGTGTTCTCCCTGATGGGATCTCCCTGTCTGACAGACAGACAGCCTCATGTAAGGTGTAAGTAAATTGGAGGATTTCTATTTCTATTTCCATTTCTAACAAATTAGTATATACCAATAATATATTAATCTTGAAATATACCCGAGACCCCTAATATCCCTTTCTATGATGACTTATGCTTACTTTTGAATTATTAAATCCCTTTTTTACTTTATCGGGTATCTTCATGCAAACTTAAACTTGACTAATGGCAGAATCAAATGCTAATGTCCATTAATAAAACTTTTTTTTATAATAGACGTCAACATTAAAATTACCGTGTTAACAAAATTTAGATAAGAGTTTTTAACGCCATCGAGAAAAAAGATGGTCGCAATTTTATATAATTTTTGAATTTCGTGTACCAATTGAATAAAATATTTTTATTAAAAATAAAATATTTTGATTAAGAAAAAATTATTAAAAAAATGAAATATTTTTTTTATTCAAAAGATTTTACCTGTTGAACGTACCTTACCAAAGTAGCCTGTATGTCTGGCCAGCTATGAACTATGATACCCTCTAAACCCAAACTTGACAGTGACGTTATGGCGACAGGATTAACAAGGCGGCTAATCAGGGCGACTCGTTGAGCTTGAACTTCAAGTACAGAATAATAAGTACTAACGTACTTCAAGTCTTACATCGACAGTAGTTTATCTGTATTTTTATAAATTGAAACACAATAGTAATATCATTTGAATTAATTCATTGCTAATTCACATAATACACAGATTTCTTAAGTATCACAAAACAAATCGTAGTTTACAAGATAAACATGAATTAAAATGATAAAGGCCTATCTACTTATGTATCCAGATATCACACTAAATAGGTGGCATTTGTTTAATTGATAACATTAGATATGTGTGTTCTTTTTACAAATTTTAAATAAGTTACAAAGAGAAAAAATAAGAATCATAAAATAAATATCTACAGGGTTACTGGTAACTAACACATAACTTTTCTAGGGCGGCTTTAGTACATCAAAAGCAAAAAATTTTGATCCACAAGTTTCAGAAAATCGCGAAAAAAGAATTTCTTTTTCCCTAAATGTTGTCAGGTAACGAAGACTTTTTGTACTGTACAAATTTGACAACTTTATTTTTCGAGAAAGGTTGTCGGCTACTTTTTATCCCTTCTACTAAAGGTATAACTTGAAATCCGAAATGTAGAGAAACATTTGAATCTACAGACATTACTTACCTTATCTTCACGTCAACTTCGTCAAGAGTGTCGAGTGTCATATTAACAAAGATCGCCCGGTCGGCTAGTCTAAATGCAATTAATGCTAGCGGATTTTTACATTTAGTTCAACACAAATTAGTAGTTCAAAACAAGTACAAACAAAATTAAAGGAATCCGATAAGATAATTTATTGTTTATTATTAACTAAATGTCAATAATTCGGCAGTACTTCAAGAGTACCTAAAATGACATAGTTTAATCCCAAGAGTAGCCCTACAGGTCATAGCAGTTGGAACTAATATAATAAATGTATGAACCTTGTAAAAGAGGATCCAACGTTATGGGTACGATGGGCACGCCCACAAATAGCATTGCAAATTTTCACAATAACTAACTCGGGAGGATTTACCAAAACAACGGCATTTACATCATTAAGGTCAAACTCACTAAAGATTAACAAGCTCAGGTGTGCATTTTTTAAATTATCATTAAAAAAGACGGGTTGCACTCCGGGAGTGCCGGCAGAAGTGAAAACTTGAATATTAACGTTGTGCATTTTTGATATTTTGGAATGGCTAGAGAATAATTTTGCACGAATTGCTTTAATTATCAGTATGAAAGTTATATTATTTATGTTTTATTATGCAATAGTCTTGTGCTTAATCGGACTGTTATCGTACAATCCGTAAAATGTACTAGTACACCTTATTAGTACTATTAGTACCTACCCATTAGTACTCTGCGCTAAACCATGAAACTTCAGTACGCTACCTACTATTACGGCCACTTCATAATTTACCTCGGACAGTTAAAATCGTAGGTATTAGGTACTTATGAGATGAAATATTTATTTTTTCAAACTTATACCTACATAATTCAATTCAATATAATTTATGTATATATGTAGGTATATCGATTTTACTTTACTTTTACACCTTTCGAAAACAGCTAAATTTCTTCACAATGCTGTATTGTAATTTCTATTAACTGAGAAACACAAGTCGCAAACAAATTAAAAGCAGTTTTACTAAACTAATATCTATTTCATCTACCACAAACTTTTGAAAAGTTTTAACTTTACAGTACAATTATTTAGTATCTACACGCCGATATCCCCGAAGGGGTAGGCACAACCAAGGCACCCACCGAAGCTGAAGACACTAAGTCTCACAATGTGATAGGTGACAAGCCTATCGCTAAACGGGCACATGTCCAATCCCGGGCAACATTATTTTTATTAGAAAATTTAAAATATACCATGTCTATTTTTTCTGTTGCCCGACCCGGGAATCGAACCCGGGTCCTCAAGAAGTCAAGTCCGACGCCGGACCCCTAGACCACAGAGGCGAGGCCGAATCGCAGCAGTTTTTGCGATTGTTTACTCACTCATACTGGTATTATCCATTGCGAACCCTATACTGTTCGAAAATATTTAAGCAATACAAAAATAGCAATGAATCTACGTTTTATTTTAGATCTCGCGCATGCGACCTGCGTCGCCGTCTTGTTTACGCATGCGTAGTGCGCCGTCTTACGTTCTGACGATCTGACGCGAAATAAGAAGTTTTATTCCAAAGAAAGTGCGCAACGCCGCTAAAGAAGTTTTCACTTCAAAAATGTAAAAAATGTAAGTAGGTGTCTTATTCCATATCCCCGAAGGTGTAGGCAGAGGCACGACCAGGGCAATCACGACTAGCCGAAGACACTAAATCCCACAGTATGATAGGTGGCAAGCCTATCGCCAACCGGGCACATACCCAATCCCGGGCAACGTTAATTTTATTAAAAAATTGAAAATATAATTTTTTTAACGTAATTTATAAAATAGTCAATAAGAGATAGTAACGTTTGCAAGGGGAATATAAAGGAGTTTCACCATATAAGTACTCATCAAGATGTTACTAGGTCAGGTGTGCATTTAAAAAAAATGTGATTCATAAAATAGCCCAAAAACAATAGTAATAGTTGCAAGGGGAAAAGTATTTTCATTTGATTGCTCAATGTGATTATAAGGATTAATCACAGATAAAGACATTGATCACGAAAATACCGATTATCTCCTTGTAGTAGCTTACGGCCCGGCTTTGTTTAATACAAAATTGTACTTTCACTTATTACTTCATAAGTTGACTATTTTGACGTGACTAATTTGGATGTATAATGTTTAAGGATATAATGTTCTTTTTTTATACAAGAGGAGGCAAACGAGCAAGTGGGTCACCTGATGGAAAGTGATCACCGCCGCCCACGGACATCCGGAACACCAGGTGTATAATATATGCGTTGTCGACCTTTAAGGAATGAGTACGCTCTTTTCTTAAAGGTCCCTAATTCACAATTGTTAGGGAATACCGCCCTCGATAATTGATTCCACAAAGGCAACACCTTTATGGCCAGGTAAAAATGTCTTCGGAATCGCACATGTGATTTTCAACCAATAAAATAATGGAGAAGGTTCTCATTCCAACTTGTGTATTTCTATGTAAGAACACGCATAACTTTTCACAATGAGACTTTTCACAATGAAAAAGAGGTCCCATTTTAATTGAAAAACAATACGAATAAAAAGGATTTAAGCCCGTCACACACGTAGCTATAATATACATTAATATGTACTATAGAAAGACATATTACAATATATTTTCTATACAAATACTCAAGCGACTGCACACGCAACTATAATATATATTTC
>NJDD01005736.1:3764-16977 GCA_002245505.1 Calephelis nemesis
GATGCCATAGTGTTAGTGATTGTAAGCCTATGCTCGCCTTTTACGAGCTGCCTGGCATGAAGGCAGATGGTCTATTTTGCAAAAGAGCCCGGACCAACACGGGGGAAAGTATAGGTAAGCCTTGAGGTAGCTCATAAGCTACATGTAAAATAGACCTTCCTGCTTTCTTGCTTGCCTCCTTTCTACCAGGCAGCTAGTAAGGGGCTCGTAAATTCAATGGATCTTTACCAACAAGTTCATTGGTGCTAGAATGTCGTGCTGCAATTCGTCCAGGTGATGATCCACTACCTTACCTATTCCTGTCGCTATAATGGTACTGTTATATTCCGGTCCGGAGGGTAGAGTAGCCGGTAGATTTGCACAATCGGTCCAACACCGCGGCCACAAGAAAGCGACACACCTACAATATCTGTAGTGTCTATATGCTACGATTATCTCTTACAATAAGAAAGACGTATGACTGTTCGCCATCTTACCAAATAAAAAAATATGCATATTAATAATTATTAAGCATGCATTCGCAAAAAAAACATTGCTTGAGCATTCATACTCTCTTTTTAAGCAACATTATTTTTAAAAATATTGATATGTGGTGGTACCTTTACAAGTCAACATTGTAGAAAAAGTAATAAATTACATGAATATGTATAATAAATTTCTGGTTATTTTATTTTTTTCCTATAAATTTAAGAATGTATATAAAAATTGGGTCTCGAATGATTTATGCTCAAAATTACTGAATATTAAAATGAATTAAATAATGCAACACTTTTTTATTTCGAAATAAAATGTTAACACTCGCAGTTTATTACCTGCGTGTACTCATTCCCAGCAGCAAATAAGAATATGTAGGTAATAAAATAACATTTACTGTTAATTTCAAAACATATTACTTAAAGGATACCAACACATTCCGCAACTAAGTACACCTGACCGCATTGATTACTTTAAATAAAATTTAAAAGTTATTTACCCCGGCCCATACCAAGACTCAGAAACTCAGAAAAGTTAAATAGGTGGATTCCAAGATCCCAGTTTATGAAGGTTTGAGCGGATCCTTCTAGGGTTCCATATCCTAAAGGCAAAAAATGAAACCCTTAAAGATTTGACATCTCTATTTGTACGTCCGTATGTCACAACCATTTTACAATCTCTATAACAACTATCACTATATAGAATAAAACAAAGTCGCTTCCTCTGTCTCTATATCCCTTTGTATGCTTAAATCTTTAAAACTGCGCCACGGATTTTGATGCGATTTTTTTAGAAGGTAAAGTGATTAAAAAAGATAAATTATTTTATAACTTTGCGAAGCCGGGACGGGCCGGTAGTATTGTAACAACTATCACTACATAGCATCAAACAAAGTCGTTTTCTCTGTCTCTATGTCCACTTGTATGCTTAAATCTTTAAAACTATACATTGAATTTTGATACGGTTTTTTTTAATAGATAAAGTGATTGAAGAGGAAAATTTATACGTATATTTAAAACCTGTGCAAAGCAGGGCAGGGACGCCAGTAGCAGGTATGCTATTGGCAATAGCAATTGATCAGAAATACACAGTTAATAAACTGAGATACTACCTAAAGATGAGTTGCCTAACTTTATACTTCAAAACAGAACACAAAAATGTAGTCATTGTATTATTTTTAGTATGTAGCGAACAAGCACACTACAGAGTGCAACGCGACACCAACGAACACTGACGTCTTGGCGGGCAGCTAATTCTGGCTAATTGTGTAGTGTCCTATTATTTAGTGTTAGCAAAGGCAAACTAAATTAAGAAATTATCTCCATGTAATTATTAATAATAACATACGCAATAACCATAATTATATACACAAATAAATAATAATCGCAATTGCATGATCTATAATAACATAATTATTGAGCAAGTAAATAATCGTATTATTGAATAAGCTAGTAACGGCTTTAGTTATAGGTGATAAAGATATTAGATATAGATGTAAGAGTTTTGGTTGATGATGTAGTGCTGGAACAAGTGATTGAAATTGTATATCTTGGTTGTGCTTTTAGCAGGGATGGAAGGTACACCGCGGATGTAGAGAAGAGAGTGAGTGCAGGGAATAGTGTGAATGGAGCGTTGGGTAAGCTATTCCAAAGCGAGGTTTTGAGTCAAAAAGCTAAACTAGCTTTGCATAATTCTGTGCTTATCCCAACGTTATTGTATGAAAGTGAGAGTTGGGTATGTCAGAAAGATCATGAAAGTAGGATAAATGCGGTCGAAATGAGAGCACTACGGAAAATCTGTGGTGTAACGCTCGCTGACCGCATTCGTAACAGTGAGATCCGAGAAAGAGTGGGATTAAAAGAAAGTGTTGGTGTTAAAATGCGAGTGTTAAAATAACGTGTCCTGGATTGAATATGTGACCGGTTGGCGATAGGCTTGCCACCTGTCACATAGTGGGACTAGTCTTTGGCTAGTCGAAAGTGCCCTATTTGTGCCTCTGCCTATCTCTTCGGATATATGGGCGTGGGGATGTTTTACTTTATTTTTACCATTATTTGCTTCAACCGAACTATTATGCACTATTACTCAACGAGCTTTGCGTGTAACATAACTTTCACATATTTACTAAAAATCTTCTCCTAACTTAAGTCAGTTTTTTCCTATACCTTTCTTCGTAATGATCAATCACACATCAGATTACGTATTCTAAATTTTCAAAGTTCAATGAAACTACATTTTTGAAAATTTGTAGAATAGGATTTGTAGGGAGCCGTGTTGGTCCGGGTTCCTTTGCAGAATAGACCATCTGCCTTCCTTACAGGCAGCTCGTAAAAGGCGAGCATTAGCTTACCATCACTAACACCGTGACATCTGACTAGGTGGTAGAGTTTCGCAGCGACTCACCCGGATTGGTACCACCGCCTTACCTATTCCTGCCGCCATAACGTCATGACGTGTTCCGGTTCGGAGTGTAAGGTAGCCGGTAAACTCACTTTTGCTTGACGCCTAACATCCCGGCCTCAGGTTGGCAACGCGCCATCACCACTTTTGGTGTCTCTAGGTCGCAGAAATTTATTACCATCAGGAAATCCTTCTGTTTGTTTACCTTCCAATATCATAAAAAAAGAAATCTATTTAAATTTAAATACCTTTGAATTTACATATCTTCCAATTGTTTAGGAATCACAAATATTTTTAAGTATCTATAAATCTTCAAACAAAAAAGAAACTTGAACAAGTTCGACAATATTAATGATACCTTTCATAAGCGTTACTTTAATTAAATCTGATGCTAATTCTACTAATTAATAATTAAGCAAAACGATTCCTTCGCAACGCTTGGTCTACTTTTACTGGTTAAGAAAACGTTTTTGCTTATGCAACGGACGGGTCACATTTCGTGATCGATGTCTTTGGGATAATGTTCTGGTAATTAGACAATATTAACATTTTGTGTGCGTGAGGTAACAGTTGGTATGAAGCTGCGCAACATTTGTTATATGTTGTGATGAAAGATACATGTGTATGAAGTCATATTAATGATATGTGAGATTAATCAAGCACAATGTTCATGGTGCCAAAGACATTTCAAAATACCTATCACTCAATTCCTTTTGTGGTTGCCAATGTTCGAATTACTGTGGTCTCGGGTCTATTTTTTATAGTTCCTAAATATCATTTCTAGTTTATTATGCAAAGAAATAATAGTATATTAGCTCTGTTATTTCCCATATAGAGCCGAAGGCTATTTCGAAGAATAGAGAAGAAAAAATTAAACGTATCAAGCTGATCTTATGAAATATAAGACATGATTGCCTGCTGTTTTGTTAAAAGCTTAAAACCGACTAGGAAAACTACGTTGTATATAATGACATGCATTTCTTATCAATGGGAAATTTTGCTGCTTACTTGTGTGTGAAAAAAAAAAATCTTCGCGCCCTCTCTCTCTCTCTTCGGGGATATCCCCGAAGAGGTTGCCAGAGGCACAACCAGGGCACCCACGACTAGGCGAAGACAATAGGTCCCACAACTTGATAGGTGGCAAGCCTATCGCCAATCAGGCACATATCCAATCCAGAGCAACATTTTTTTTAAATCAGAAAATTGGAAAAATCACATTTCCTTTTAGTTGACCGACCCGGGAATCGAACTCGGGACTTCATGAAGTCAAGTCTAAAACCTGGACCGTTAGACCACAGAGGTGTCATTTATACAAAAATATTACTTGGCTCTTCCCATATGCCCGTTTCAAGCCAACTATGACAACTCTCGAGATTCAATGACGAAGGTTTCCGAAAGTATCTACAAAATATTAATCGAAGGCGAAAAACAACTATATTCTGAATAGCTTTAAAATTTTAGTTAAAAATAAATGAATATTTTTAAGTAAAACGGTTTATAAATTTACGAAATTTTTAAGATTAAATGTCACACGTCGCCGTAAAAACATTGTCTCACGAACATTAGAATACGCCTTTTAAGGTGAGAAACAAAAGTTACATTTGATATTTTCCATCGTCAGCGCTTGTAAAAATTACAAATATTCATATTTTTAAATAAACAAACACATGTACTGTTTTACGTATCACTTATAATTTAGCCCCGATGATGATGTATAAGCGAAATCAGTAGGCTATTTACAAAATCTTATACCTTTAAACAAGCAATTCTTGTATATATATATTTGGAATCTCGGAATCGGCTCCAACGATTTTCATGAAATTTAGTATATAGGGGGTTTCGGGGGCGATAAATCGATCTACCTAGGAATCATTTTTAGAAAATGTCATATTCGTGTTTTATCGTTGTTGTTAAGTAACGAAGTCCGTTGTTAAGTAACAAAGTCAATGATTGTTTGCTTTGAGGTTAGACTTTTTAAATTTTCGTACTTAAATTTATTTTCCAAAAAACACAATTTATAAAAAAAACGAAAAAAAAATACCGAGCAAAGCTCGGTCATCCAGGTACTAACAAATTATAAGTGATACGTAAAACAGTACATGTGTTTCTTTATTTAAAAATATGATACAAAAGTTACCTACTGCTACATCGAGTGAAGTTAGCCTCTTGTGTAAGTTTACCGGTTACCCTATTCTCCAGTCAAAACCGAACAGTGACGAGCAATGAAATTACGATTAGAGTTATGTGAGTAATTATTATATCTATCTAATCAATACTTAAATATATATTCTAATGTCTGTAAGGTCATTTAAATTTAATTTCACTGGTTATTGTTTCTTTGACCTTAGCTTTTACGATCGGATATAACCTCGGGAGTTCAATAAAAGTCAATGATAAAACTATTAAACTTAAAATGGTGTGCAATTAATAAATCATAATAACATTGATTACTTAACTCTTTTTAAACTTTCAACTATAGTTATATATTATTATACTATCATACATTGTAAGAGGTGATAATTTTGTATATTTGTATCTTATACTAGCTGTCCCGGCGAACTTCGTACCGCCCGTTCAGTTTGTATGGGAAAAAATACAATGTTATTACGTTTCCGAACAAATGATGCTCGAATTTAATTAAGTATCCACGTTTCCAAACAAACAATGCTCTTTCAATTCAATATAGTCTATGGCTGCGAATGACATTGACATTCGTTACGCGCGTTTTTTAAAATATGCAAAATCAAATGTACATTTTTCAAAATTTTCGAGAGATTTTCTTATTTTTTTTTTCATAAGAACCTTCTCCTAATAATAACAAATACAACAAAAAAAGAATTAGTGAAATCGGTCCAACCATTCACGCGTGATGCCGTGACCAAGGAAAACGGGTTTCATTTTTATATATATATAGATAGACTATGATAATGACTGGACGGTCTAGTTTTAGCACGTGTCACCCAGATCAGCCCAAATTTCTGAAGCTATAATGTCGGTGCTTACATTTGTCTTGATCAGTTTGATAGCGAGCAAAAAGTTTGAAAGCTTCAAAACGCCAACGGACCATCCTTGGTCCTTGGTTGGATAGTCCGTTAGCGACGTTTATACATTAATGTCACCTGCTTCTTTACTTGTTAATTTTATTTTAAAAAAAGAATATTTAAGTACTAATAGTTAAAACAGATTGCAAAAACAAAAAAAAATAAGTGTCCAATAAAAGATAGCGCACATTCGGACGGGACAGACCGTGCCAGGTCCAGTCCAGTGAAGTGAACAAATTAAATAATAGTGAAAAAATTAGCGTTTCGTGCATTTCCTTGTTGCCGCCAAATCTCACTATCTGAGCTTGAGTAATAAGGCCACCGCTTTACCCAAGACCCTGACATGACTTTTTGACGACTGATGACTAATAATAATTGTATTCCGATTTTGGTGAATTTGATGCAAAATCTCTACTTAACTAATGGCTAAATGCTAACGTGAATGCCAAAACCTAAAGAAAGAAGCACAATCAAGCTGTTTGGGGTGCATGGGTCGATTTTGGTTACTCAGTACCAAAGAGTAGATTAAAAAAAGTAGAGGTAAAATGAAGTGGTGCCTCTGGAAGTTGGTCTACAAAACTAGGGTTCACGTGATTAATATCGCATATACTCTCTTTTTTGGGGACAGTAGGCTGCAACGAAGAATGGGATATGGATTCTACATTGTTATCTCCTTCTATGGCACATGAGACTATACACATTGTTACCTTAATGTAACCCGTATACTGTATAGTACATAACATAGACTCTAAATCAGGGGTGGGCAAATTACGGCCCGCGGGCCGGATCCGGCCCTTGAAAGGTTTCAATCCGGCCCGCCGAGGGTGTTTTTAGAAAAAATGTGAACCTCCTTAAAAAATAATGGTCGAAATGTTAAGAGACTATTGAAATTTGAACAATTAAGGTACTGAATCGATACTTCAAACATATATATTGCGTATTGCATATGTTATGACATTATAAATAGATTTTATTTTAATAAAGGATTGTAAAATAAAATAGCAAATGCTTTGTGTTATCTTTATAATCGTAGTATTTACTGCTATTTTTAGGTGTTTTAATTTACTGCCCGCCTCAAGATTAATTATAATTTACTGGCCCGCCACTAGATTTTTTTTAACTTACCGGACCGCGGTCAAAAGAATTTGCCCACCCCTGCTCTAAACAATATCACCAGTCTACGTAATATCCCTTAAATTAAATACGGCATTTAGTTTCACAGGCTTCTGCAGCGGGGTTATTGCCTTCAATTATAAAAGTAGAAAGTGAAATTTTACTGACATTCGTTTACACAAAAAAGGAGTTATTGGCCAATAAATATCATAAGTTGAATGTAGTAAGTATACAAAATAGCTAGTAATGGATCTACAGCTACGTTAGATTTTTATTAAAAACCTTGAATCTTATTCAAGATGTAACCAACCGCCAATTTCCGCTAACTAACTGTTAAGTAATATGGATTTTAGTTAACTATATATTAATACGTGATGCCAAAACTTTGGACCCCTTTTTACGAAAATTGCGCGGACGCAGGAGCATAAAAAATGGTACACTTATAGTTTATGTGTAGGAGAAGTGCAGAACGCTAATATTTTTCAATAATCATGCTTATTAAGTACATTAAATCAACAAATAAAACATTACCCACACTACCATACATTTGACACACACAAACAAATATATTGATGATAACGATAAAAGATCACAGATGGCGCACTCATCATAAAGTTTGGAAACAAAGTAGTTGGTCTTGAGAAATGAAGATGGCGTTCTTATCAACAAGATATTAAAATTTATTACGGTCGAATTTGGACCAATGGTCGACCACTAGTCGGTATAAATAAGAATGAATCTCCATTTCGCGTGGTCAGCACATCACGCCTGAACTGATGGACCAATTTTGATAATTATTTTTTTGTTGTGTTGGATGTAGACAGGTTGGTGTAGTTTCTTATGTAACCCTTCCAAGGGTTTAAACCGGTGTCAAGCCAGGGCCCTGGCGAAATCAGTTGGACTAGGAAGGGTGCTCATCGGTACCCTCCTCTATCCAAGAGTCCACCCCCCTCCTCTGCAGGCGCAGTCATGATGGGATTGCGACAGGCCACTGGAACCCCGAAGTGGTGCACTCTGTGTCTCCTTGCATTCTCACGAAATGCGGCCCCCTGTTGAGAGGGGCTGCGCTATGGGGATCGCGAGATCCAGCACTGCCGGGGTAGTGGTAAAGCGTCCCCACAGCCCCCTTACTTAGCAAAGGGGATGACACCGTGTGATTTAATCGGTAGGAGTCAGACATAACCCGTCACACCCCCAAAAGTGGCGGATATCCATGAGGGTTTCCACTTGTTAAAAAAAGGAATATGAAATATTATATCTAAATCACAAAAAAACTAGTAAATGAAAAATTATAGAAATAATGCTGTAATCCATACAAACTGTTAGCAGCTGTTATGTCAAGGGATGCTAAGGTTGCCGGGTCGGCTAGTCCTACTAATATTATAAATGCAAAAGTTTGTCTGTTTATTTGATACTCCTTCTCGCAACAACTGCTGAACCGCTTAATAATAATAATACAGCGTTTACAATGTTAATAGGATATGATATCTCGATGTTACGGTCCAATTGCATACTGCAAAGACTACGGTCAGGAGAATACAGTCTGCTGAAGTTAATATCTAAGATTAAGAAAGACATTCAAATTAATAACATTAAACGTATAAACAAAAGACTAACTATACAAAACTTTTTTTTTATGAAATTGGAAGGCAAACAAGCAGACGGATTTCCTGATGGTAAGAAATTCCCGCCGCCTAGAGACACCAAAGGTGGTAATGGTGCGTTGCCAACCAGAGGCCGGGATGTTAGGCCTCGAGCAAAAGTAAGTTTACCGGCTACCTTACCCTCCGATCCGGAACACGTCATAACGTTATGGCGTCAGGAATAGGTAAGGCGGTGGTACCAATCTGGGTGAGTCGCTGCGAAACTCTACCACCTAGTCAGATGTCACGGTGTTAGTGACGGCAAGCCTATGCTCGCCTTTTTCGAGCTGCCTGGCATAGGACGGCAGATGGTCAATTCAACAAAGGAGCCCGGACCAACACGGGACTTTAAACAAAGAACAAATTAAAAACAGACAGGACCTTTTGAAACCTATAATAAGCATCAATTAATTCATTTACATTGTTTGTGAGCTGTAATTACGGGTATTTAATATGTTGTCAGAGTAAATTACTACTTCTGTGTTATATTAGACAAGTTCTCATAATCTTAGTTATTCGTTACTTCATCCAATTAAAATATTACATATCTAATACCTTCTTAGGTTAAATAGAACAAGTAAGCTCTACCGGCTGTTATCGCTTACATCTCGTAATTATATCGTTAAAGATAAATTAATTATAGTTTAACTAACATGCTAGATTAAATCTGTTTTTTAAGCGCTTTTGTTGATCCGTTTGTATATTCATGTGCAATGTATAAAAGGATAACATTATATAAGTATTAAAAACAAAATGTAGCTAATAAATACTTACATGTATATACATATATGGATAGTCGCCTCTGTTGTCTAGCGGAACAGGTGTTGGACTTGACTGCATGAGGTCCCGGATTCAAATTCCGGGTCGGGCAACAAAAAGAAAATTTGGTTTTTCCAATTATCTAATAAAAGAAAACGTTACTCGGGATTGGATATATAACCGGTTAGTAATAGGCTTGCCACCTATCACATCGTGGGACTTAGTTTCTTTGGCTTGTCGTTTGTGCCCTGGTTGTGCCTCTGCCTACCTCTTCAGGGATATGGGCGTAAGGATACATTATCTATATGGATCAATTTCGCTAATTCTTTTTTGTTGTATTGGCTATTATCAGGAAAAGGTTCTTGCGAAGTCAAAAACCAGGAAAATACAGAAAAACTGGGAAAATAATGTCTTAATCCATACAAACTATTAATACCTACTCGTAGTTGTTAATGTCATGCTATCAGAATAAAGTAAACTAGTTAATAACAAAATTAAACGAGATGCGAACTTTCAAAAATATGTATTGAAGCTTGTTGATAAAATGCAAAATTTTATAAAAGAAAGATAAAATCTCGCATTTTCGAGTAATAAGAATTACACGATGCGTTGAAGATTACATGACTAGACACCTAAAACGATAGTGATGTGTTGGTATCCTGCAGTTGGGACTTGTGTCTTAGCTGCAGTCTCAGTCAGTTGTGTCTTTATAAAGCTTATCGGCTATCTTAAGCTCCAGAATGGAAAAGCAGATTAAGTGTACTAATACCAGATAATAGATGTGTACACGCGATTTGTACTTCTTACTATTAAGAAATACACTTGCTATTTTTCCTTCTAATCCTATAAAAATATTATCTCTTTAAAATTGTAACTATCTAATTCATTGGCACATCCAGCCATACAGAAAAAGTATCTTCACGCCCATATCCCCGAAGGGGTAGGCAGAGGCACAACCAGGGCACCCACGGTTAGCCGAAGATACTAAGTCCCTCAATGTGACAGGTGGCTAGCCTATCGCCAACCGGGCACATTTCCAATCCCGAGCAACATTTTTTTTATTAGAAAATTGAAAAAACCCAATTTTATTTTTGTTGCCCGACCCGGGATTCGAACCCGGGACCTCATGCAGTCAAGTCCAACAACTGAACCGCTAGACCACAGTGACGATCTCAGCCGGTAAACATGCACAATTGGCTTAACAAGACAGCGACAAACCTATGGTTATTATAGGCTACTACTATATCTTACCATCAGGATAGCCGTGTGCATGTTCGTTGTTACCACATAAAAAAACCGGCTTTAATAATTGTAATTGTATGTCATCTAATACAGTCAAAACAATGCATAACTCAGAAGGTTTTCTACAAAGAAGGTATCTAATGTTATATGAATTAAATAGTACGAATTTAAACGCTTTCAAACAAAAAAGAATCATCAAAAATGGTTCTTGCAATGAATAGTTCTGAAATAACACACATCAAAAGATACAGACAAATTAAATTACAAAATTACAGTTTCGGTATAATCCATTGAAAAATAGGCAAAAAGTCGCAGACCTGGCTTATGCATCAAAACTTTCGATAAATGTATATAAACTGTAATTAAAGTTCCGGTTAAATAACAATATTGCACAAAATTTTATTAATATAATGGGGTACTGCATAACTGTTAGAAACTATCTGTCAAAACGTTTTGACAGACTCTGTCTCCTAACCTGGCAAGACAGTACGATTCGATAATTGCTTCTGACAGTATGGCTTTCATTTATTATACAAGATAAACTTTTGGATAATCTCACTAATTAATAGCTGTAAAAGTAGATCGTTTTGTAATATTTCATTAATCATATATATTATAAATTACATCATATAATATAAACATAGTACAAAAAAACCCTGCATGTTTATTTTCTCTTTACTATGACATTTATTTTTTTGTCGAAAATTCAAAATACCTACGAATTTTCGGAATTTCGTTTTATTTTTATTACACGCAATGTAAAGCAAACAAGGCGAACGCGGCGGGTAACTGACCTCATGTTTAGCTGTAATGTGGTACTTACGTCCAATAATTTGGTGCGATTAAAATGTACAGTTGTGAAATAGATTGCTTGTTTTTAAAATATATTTTAAATTAAATAAATTTAATTATTTTAGCGACATTTTTACAGAATTAAAGGAAACTTTACGCGGAACAGGATTTGCAACTTTGGAAGCGAATACGGAATCAAATTATGAAGTTATTTTTTTAATTCCCTTAATATTGATTACTAATGTTATTATTCCATTGTTTATTTTAATGGACAGAATGAACTTTGAACAATGCAAATACCACAATCACGTACCATCGAGATATTCAGTCATAAACCATAAGTTATTGCATGGAACATCAACGATTTATGGCTGACTTCTGTTTTGCAATAACAAAATAATGTTTTGTTATTTTCTTGATATCTATTCAAAATACATACGATAAAGTTTACTATTCCAATCTTAAAGATACACACTTTACCTTTCTGTGGTAAGGATATGACAATGCCATCACCCAGTAATGGAATAATCTAGTTATTGTGTTATTCTACCAGCTCAGTCAGTCAGAAAGGTAAAGTCATATAAGTAACTAGCGGCCCACCCCGGCTTCGCACGGATTTGAAATATACATGTAAACCTTCCTCTTCAATCACTTTATCTATTAAAAAAGCGCATCAAAATCGGTTGGGTATTTTTAAATATATAAGCATAAAAAGGGACATAGTGACAGAGAAAGCGACTTTGTTTTATACTTATTATTTGTTTACAAGAAAAGAAAGTTTTTAAATATTAAAACTTATGTGTCGTTATATCATTAATTTTATTTTGTAAATATTAAAATATTTACACACCACGATGTGGTAGAATATATTGGAATGCTTAAATTATTTTGTAACAACTTTATTACATACTTATTCCCCAAATAAATAATTTTCATTTAATTTTATTTCAATGTCGTCGTATTAGAGAAATGGTGACATTTGACCAGATTCCGTACCGTTGTTTCACTGGTGGTAGAGTGTATTGCAGAACTTGCCTGGGTAGTGATCCACCGCCTTACTTATTCCTGCCGCTATAACGACATTGTCGTGTTCCGGTCCGAAGTGTAGGACAGTCGGTACACTTGCACAATATGCCTGACATCCCAGCCATAGGACAGCGACGCACCTATAACATCTATGGTGTCTATAGGCCGCGGTTACTCTATCAGGAGAGCCGTGTGCTTATTACATAAAAAAGATAGTATGTACTGGTTCTAGTCGCAATAACGTGCTTGCTCGCTACTGTCTTGTTCAGGATTAAAGGATAACAAAACGAATCTAACGTACGAGTATATTATGTTTACAGACAACGTGATATATTTTTACCAAGTGGTAATTTAGAAAGTAAATTAAATATTCTCATGCCCGCAGGTAGAAGTCCTACCTCTGGTACAACAAGATTACACACGACTTTTTTTATAATATTAGAAGGCAAACAAGCAGACGGCTTTGCTGATAGTAAGAAATTCACTCCGCCTAGAGACACCAAAGTTAGTAATGGTGCGTTGCGAACTTGAGGCCGGGATTGTAAACCTTGAGCAAAAGTAAGTTTACCGGCTACCTTACCCTCTGAACCGAAATACGTCATGTCAAGCACTGGCGGCAGGAATAGGTAAGGCGGTGGTATCAATCCGGGCGAGGCGCTGCGAAACTGACCACCTAGTAGGATATCACGGTGTTAGTGACGGTAAGCCTATGCTTGCCTTTTA